>ML847619.1:28612-47988 GCA_009831015.1 Picea engelmannii | reverse complement strand
AAGAACATAATCCTCATCACTTGATTCATCTTGCTTTGCAACCTTCTTGGGAGGCTCATCATCTTCAGTTGTGTGTGCTTGACGCCTCTTACTTCCTTTCTTATTCTTAATTTCCATAATGAGGGGGCAATCCCTAACAAAGTTTCCCAATTCTTGACAACAGTAACATCTGATATTTGAGTTGTCTCTTTGACCCATCTTAAACTTCTTAGGTAAAGAATGCTCTTTCTTGTTCTTTCCTTTCCTAGTGTGGGCGGCTAGGGCTTGATCTTCATCTGCCAGCTTTTCTTCTCTTACAGTTGTCCTAGCTTCTTCCTGGTTACAATCTTCCCAAAGCCTACTGAACTTGGGAAGCTTCTTTCTTGAACAAATTCCTTGGATGAATGCATACCATGACCTTGGGAGGCCATTCAAGGTAGTCATCACCATCTCTTCTCCTTCTACTAAGTCACCAATGGCTTCTATCTGCTCCTTGATTTGATTTACTCTTGAGAAGTAGGAGTGAATGGATTTTGAGTTCTGCATTTTCACATTCTTCAACTAAGATCTCAGAGTCATTCTTCGATTTATGTTGCTTCCCTCAAACAGACGAGTTAAGGTGTCCATCATTTGCTTTGGAGAAGATAATGATGATATATGATGGATAAGGTGGTCCTTAATGGAGTCTGCAATAATCCTTTTTGCTCTAACCATGTCCTTCTTATATTTTGCCTTAGCTTCATCTCCTTGAGGTTCTTGAACCTCTTCTATAATGAACTTATCCAATTCATGTTCTTCAAGAAGGAGGGTTACTCTGTACTTTCAGGCCCTGAAGTTATCAACTCCATCTAGCTTCCCATCAATCTTTGTTCCGGTAGTCATCCTGCCTTCCAACGGTCTCGGTTTGTCCAGCAACTATGTCTAGACTGAAAACGGCTCCCTTTTAGGCTTCTAGATCTGCAACTGGCTTCTATTCGGGCTTGCTCTGATACCATGTTGGAATTTTAAATTTTCTAGTCACACAATTACAATTACTTAATCCAATAGCAATTGTAGTAGGATCACTGAAATATATACAATCACAAATACAATATAACGCAAATATCATCCTAGGAAATCCTCGTGGGGGAGAAAACCTAGCAACCAAAATCCTCAATATAAATTCCTTCAACCAGTACAATGATGCGATATAGCTCTCCAAGAAAGACCAAGACCAAAACACCAAAAGAACCAGTCTCCAAGACTTGTGCGCTAGACCTTCTTATGCGCTCCAAGATGCACAAGAGAAGTGTGTGAGTGTGTCCAAATGAGAAGAACCTATCCTCTATTTATACACAACAGTGTCTCTTGAAGAGACATGACTCTTGACCTAACTAACCCATAAAACAGGGTCGACTAGCCGCAATGAGGCTTTTTACAATTATAAGTAAAATACCAATAATATAATAATTTATGTTGAGCTAGCTTCATGTTATTGATGTTGATGTTTCAGCTTCATGTTGATGATGATGATGATGACGTTATTCCAGCTCCATGTTGTGAACGATGATGATATTGATGATGAGAAAAACTTTCGATGATTTATAGATGTGTCAATCACAGATACAATATAACGCAAATATTATCCTAGGAAACCCTCGTGGGGGAGAAAACCTAGCAACCAAAATCCTCAGTATAGATTCCTTCAACCAGTACAATGATGCACTATAGCTCTCCAAGAAAAACCAAGACCAAAACACCAAAAGAACCAGTCTCCAAGACTTGTGCACTAGACCTTTTTATGCCCTCCAAGATGCACAAGAGAAGTGTGTGAGTGTGTGTCCAAATGAGAAGAACCTATCCTCTATTTATACACAACAGTGTCTCTTGAAGAGACATGACTCTTGACCTAACTAACCCATAAAACAGGGTCAACTAACCACAACGAGGCTTTTTACAATTATAAGTAAAATACCAATAATATAATAATTTATGTTGAGCTAGCTTCATGTTATTGATGTTGATGTTTCAGCTTCATGTTGATGATGATGATGATGATGATGACGTTATTCCAGCTCCATGTTGTGAACGATGATGATATTGATGATAAGAAAAACTTTCAATGATTTATAGATGTGTCGATCAATGTACCAGATGTTGATGATGATGTTGCCCTCTCCTTCTCTTGATGATGTTGTATTGGGTCATGTCAATAGAATACCCTTCTCGTTAAGGGGGAGTGTTGAAATATTGTAACTTCAAAGAATATTCTAATTAATTTTGAGTTATTATATTATAGATCAAATCCCCTTTTGCGGATTGATCATGTCTCGTCTTGTATAAGATCAAATCCCCTTTTGTGGATTGATCAAACCATATTTGTATAGCGGTATTTGTAAAGTCGGCCCCTAGTACTTATAAAGTGGTTTTAACCACTTCTAGTAGAAGTCGGCCCCACTAAGTGAAGAGACATAACCCTAGCGCCTCCTCAACTAATATTTATATGTGAGGATGATGCCTCACTTATACACACTCACACTCACTCATCTAGTTCGCATATCTTGAAGGCAATTGCAAGAGGAAGGAGAAGAGAGGCGCATGCTCGGTTTTGGTTTATCTTTGGTGTTTTGATCTTAGTCTTGGCATTGTATTGGCAATCTATTATTGAGGAAGTGTTTGTTGGTTTTTCTCCCCCATGAGGGTTTCCCAGGATAAAAAGTTGCATACCTTGTGATTGTATTTCTTTCAGTGATCCTCTTTATGCTGTTGTTTTGGAAATGCATTGAATGCTCATGTAATTTGGTAATGACCTAATAACAACACTAAAAATTAACACATTCACCTAGAGGAGCCCACACATGTCACTTATGTTGACTTATCCACTTGAACGGCTCACATGTGTGAGGGTGGTGTCATCACTTTCGAGGAGGTTATTCCACATTTGGACCACTCCTTGTTTGGAGGACGTTGGAGGTCCTTGGACCATAGTTGACTCATCCATTCCTCCCTTGATGGGACGTTGGCACTACTTTTGAGGGGTGCACCTCCTTTTGTCTCTATCCCACACGTGTGGCTTTATCATTGTATTTGGACCTTTTGTAGAGGGTCACTTCACTCTTAGAGCATTTTATGGGATTTGTTATGTCATTTAGCGTATTATCCCATGGTTTTGACTGGGCCAATGGTTTTGAGCTCATGGTATTGAGCTAGCACATTGTATTATATTGTGTTTGAGGAGGCTCTTCACTTATAAAAGGATGAGTCCTCATCCAATTCAAATTGTTGGAGATTAATGATAAACTTGGCTTAAAGAGTTCTTTGTGTATCTATTCTCTTCTTGAGTGAATATATAGTTATTTTCAAGGGTTAGATAAGCAATTTTCACGGTTTGTTGGAAGAAAAAGGCTACTACAAGGCCAAAGAAGGGTGAAACACTACACTTGGAAGGGTTCTCAAGGTAAGATCTTCTAACCTTTCCCCTTTGATCATTGAAGTTATTGTTCATGCATTAAGGTAGGACGTCCTAGGGCCCTGTCATTTTGCTTGGCCAGCCTTTAAGTTCACCTTGCTAGTAGCAGGAGATGCTTCTTCATGGACCAATCCTCCCATCCAACCTTGAAGGTAACCTTCTAACCCTAGGCAACACTTGAGGGGCAATCCTCCAGGTGCCATCAACATTGTCTCATCCTAAACCCTAGACTTCACCTTGATTTAATATAGTGACCCCATAGCCCTCCAAAGGCATTAGTCTTTCATTGTCTTCAACCACCAAAAAACGAAATCGACTTTTCCTTTGTCCTTTTTTTTTATTTTTTTGTGACAATCTAGGGTTTCGCCATGCATAACTTTCATGCTAGATTGTGTTGAGCTTCAGCACCATATCCTTCATCTAATTCATGCTAGCCTATTCTTCATTGAATATCTTATTGTTAGCATTTAGGGTTTGACCCATTGATATCTTTATCCACCTATCAGATCAAACCCAAGGGCTTTGTTTCACACGTTTATTTCAGATATGACATGTTATCCCCTATCCTAGGGATAACTAAGGAGATCATGTCTCGAGGCCCACAGGTCCTAGACATGGAATGTCGAGAGCCAGATGACTTGAGCATGGCCCTGGAGGGCCCATTTTTTCTTCAGTACAGCACATCTATCAGCAACAACAGCATCCATCCCACTAACCTGGTCCTAAAGTAGCAGTAAGTCTTTCTCCATAAGCTAATGAGTCCAGGTATCATGGTATGTGTCACTCTGATTATTGAAGCACTTAAGTATGTTGCATTAAATTCTCCTTCATTTCATAACGTTTGCTTGGAAATTATGCTCTTTAACTTGTTCATACCTGGGAAGGTGACATAATGCCCTAGTAAGTTGATTCCCCTTTAGGATGAGTTGCCACTGGGTAGGTCTATGAAAGGTCATCGTCCATTTCCTCCATACTTACCACTTTCCATCATTATTCCTCTCATCTTCCCCCACCTTGGTTCGGGCATTGGGTTTGCCACGCTAGGAAGGGTTGTACCTTGCCTTGTGGGAAGAAGGGGCTAAAGGCTCAGAGGGTAAAAGTAGTTGGCTTAAAAACCAAAATGAAACGTTTGAGATGCTTCGCCCAGGGATTCCCGAGAAAGCAATAAAAAGCTTCTCAGTAAGAAAAGGGGACCCATAAGATAAATCAAAACTCAAGGTACTAGTTGGTGGATGGGAGGTCTCATCATGAGCCGGCCTATTAGGTCCATGGGCATGTAGTGGTATGACACTACCATCTATCTGGTCACCAAGCCAAGGTAGTGGCTCTTGGTGGCATAGCCAAGAGAAAGGGGGTCTCATCACGAGCCAACCCTCTCATTTTCGTGAAATGCCTATGGGTAACGTTGTCACCTCTGGTCACCACGCCAAGACAGTGTCCCCCAGCTTTTCCCTTGAAAAGAAAAAAGACCAAAAGCAATAAGACTAAGAATAAAAGGCATTGAATGGGCTAGGAAACAATGGCATCCATGATAAGGTGCAGCTCGCCCTCTACAGAGGCACCCACATGCAAGACCTACATTTCCCCGTTATCATTGCACCCTCTGCCCAAACATTTCCCCTACGCTACTTCACACACACTTACATGACCTAGATTGGTTCTCACCTCAGAAACACCCCAAACTTAAGGAGGATTAGCCCAATAGGACATCCTGAGACCTTCTCCAAACTTGACTTGTTAAACTGCATAACGTCTTTGAGCATTTGTTTGGGTAAAGGGGGTTTTGATGCACATGTTTGGGTAATTTGATTATTAGATGTGATTGACATTGCTATGATCCCTGTGACTTATGAGCCCCTGGAGGGCGTACCTGCTGTTGTTGACGGACTTTGCCCGGTGGACAGGTACATATGGGGGCATGATTAAGTAGGACCTCCATGGGGCTGAAAGCCCAACAGATGGATGTTGTGACCCCACCAGTGGGAAAGAGAAACTAGAGGCTTGCACCAAGAAGAAAAGAAGGACGTTGCACCAGGGACACTCCGATAGACCTAGACCCAGGGGGTTTTTCCTTTCCACCTGGACGTTGACCCTTGAGAGCACATGACGTCATCATTTTGACCTTGACGTCATCCAAGGTTAGGGTTTGCATTCATGATGAGCAGTTGTGTGCTAGTTGGCACGTGTGGTAGCATTCAGGGCCTTTGGAGGCCAAACGTGAAGATTTTCCAGGTCCTAACAAGCTGCCAACTAGGTTTGTCTTTGACCTCAAGTTGGCTCTAAGTTTCAACTGTCTAACAATGGTTTGTTGTTGTTTTATAACAGAAAACTGTTCAGGAACTTCTTCGATGTTTTGTTACGTTTACATAGGCCCTTTAGGTGCTCTAGCATGTAGTTTTGTCACAAGATGTTAGTACATGCATACCATAAGCTATATAACACACCTAGAGATCTTTTAGAGTTGAAATAATGTTGTTCTAAACACTAGCATACATGAAAATGAACACAAGTATTTTTGGTCAACATGACCCTAGATAAAACACCCCCGGGGAAAACCAGTTTGGAATGGAAGTATATATAAGTGGTGTCTAAAGCACGAGATACAACAACAAATACAATATGATGGAACCTGTATACAAAGCAAGCTCCTCTCGAGTTGTGCCAAAGGATCCAAGGAGATATGCGCCCAAGCTTAGTGCACCCTCTCCTCTTGTTGCCAAATCCACTCAAATGAAGCGCCCTTGACCCTGGATGCTCTGAAGAAGAAACCCTTGCACCACAATGTGCTCTGGTATGCTACCTCTCCACTGAGACACTCAGATCTGACTTCCTCCAACTGTAGATGCTCCCTGCTAGTGATGCGCCCTCCTCCTATGGTGCGCCCTCCTCCAAGCAAGTATGACCACCATCAAATAATAGGGACCCAAGGTCCCAAAGCTCCTCCATGCAAGGAAGCGCCCAAGCTGCCCTCTTCCAATGCCTCCATTCTCAAGCTCATGCTCCTCCTCCTTCTCCTCAAGTGAACATAAGAGTGAATGAATGAGCTCTCCTTTGGCCTTGCGCCCTCCTTAAGGATGCATAAGGAAACTTAAGAAATGAATGGATGAGATCATCTCATCTCATCCTAAGTCAATGGTTGAGATCATCTCAAATGAATCTCAACTCAAACCCCACTTTACTTAAGTTTCCATAGTTTCACTTTATGTCCCTTAATTCACCCACAAAGTGAATTAATTGTCATTTTAGGCTTAAATGACCAAATTTCACTTTTGACTTAAATCTCCTAAGTCAAAGTGAAATTAAACATAAAGTACATGGTACAAAGTACTTCCCACGTGTTTAGAAGCTCACAAACACAAGGGGACCACTTTCCAAGGTACCCAAACCTCAACACTCCCTCTTACCGAGGAAAGTGCCCTTCACCTCCAATCTCATCCCTGCAGTGGACATGGTTGCCTACTGGCAAATACTCGGTGAGTATGGTTGTACCCTGATCAATGATAGTAGTCTCTGACACAAATCTGCTCAATCTGCGTGATCTATAGATGGAAGTGTCTCACCACCTATCCAAGATCACTTAGATCTTGGTATCAAACCAAAGATCTCCACCTTGGTCTCCCACCAAGGATTTCTACCTCCTAGCATCTCGCCAACGGTCACTACTCTTGGCATCTCACCAAGAGTCACTCTGTTGGCATCTCACCAAGAGTCTCCCCCTCTTGGTATCTCACCAAGAGCACCTAGATCTCGGCATCTCACCAAGATCCTCAACTTGGCCTCTCGCCAAGTAGCTTCCACCTTAAGTGGATCCAGAACCTGATTTGCCTGTCTCCGTAGCCAAGTGAGGCTCAAGCCTCCGTGGTGCCCTGTCGCTCCTCCTCATCAATCTCTGATGCTCTGAAGCCCCTGCACCAACCATCTATCTCGGCAACTCTGAAATTGAAGTTGTCCTGGGTGGACCAGTCACCCCTGATGATGGTGTCCAAGAAAACTGAGTCTGGGCTCCCTCTGAATCACTACTATGAGTCAGTAGGTCCTCCTCAACTATGTCTCCCCACCTGATGCCGGATGGTGTAACAACAGAGAAAGTAGTCGCGAATGCACACTCTCTCGCAAATTGTTCATCGAACTCAAGCTCCTCTGTTGTCGATGTTGAAACATCCTACTACTTCTTCTTCTTGGGACACTGTCCTGCATAGTGACCCGTCTCCCTACAAGCAAAGCATCTCACTGAGCTCATATCTCTCTTCTGCCCACTGTTGCTCTCTCCTCCCTGTGGTGGGGCCCCAAACTTTGGACCCTGCCGACCTCCCCGAACGGTCTTCTTCTTTCCCTTTTTCCAAAGAGCAAGGTCCTCATCACCCTGCAATGCATGTTGTTGTCCAAAAGCCTATGATATAAGTCTAGTCTCCTCCTGAACGAAATCATCCCACATCCTCTCCCACGTGGGCATGATCTCCCTGGAAACAATGCCACAAACGAATTGACCCCATGGTTTGGTGAAGTTGTTTAAGGTTGTCCTCACCATAGAATCTGGGTCCAGCACCTCTCCAATGGCTCCAAGCTTGTCTCTGATCTGGGTGTATCGGCCAAGGAAAGAAGTAACCGACTCATCCTGGAGCATACGAATGCCCCTGAGTCGATCATGCAGAACCATCTTTCGGTTCTCGTTAGAGCTCTCATAAAGCTTCAATAGAGATGCCCACATCTCAAATGCCCAAGCTTTCCCAGTCAAGTGGGGAATGATGTGATCCCGCACTACATCACATATCGTCCTCTTTGCCTTGTTGTTCCTCTTCCTGAACTCTACTAACAAGACGGGATCAGTAGCAGGGGGAATAGGAACAACTGCCTTAACTATATCCCATAGTTCAAGGTCCTCTAAGACAAACACGATCCTGGCCTTCCAAGGCGACCAGTTGCTAGCTCCAACTAGCCTATCCTCCACACGCATTTGAGATGTTGACATCACTACCCTCTGCACTCAAACTAATGTTGCAACTGTAAAGGAACGTTGCCTCACTCCTGTCAACACAGGTGTGAAAAGAGGCAAACGAACATCGACCTCACTCCTAGCAATATAGGTGTGAAAAGAGGTCGTGAAAAATCAGCCTCACTCCTACCACGTAGGTGTGAAAAGAGACTGACGAAAATGCCCTCCACAAAAAATCTGCCAACAAGCTGCCACTGAAATCGGTCAATGGTTGTCCACAAAATCTGCCCAAAAGGTGTCTAAAACAGTCCCTCAATATGCTGTCCAAAACTCAACAGAAATCAGCCACCAAGCTCTGATGCCATGAAGATTTTCCAGGTCCTAACAAGCTGCCAACTAGGTCTGTCTTTGACCTCAAGTTGGCTCTAAGTTTCAACTGTCTAACAATGGTTTGTTGTTGTTTTATAACAGCGAATTGTTCATGAACTTCTTCGTTGTTTTGTTACGGTTACATAGGCCATTTAGGTGCTCTAGCATGTAGTTTTGTCAAAAGATGTTAGCACATGCATACCATAAGCTATATAACACACCTAGAGAACTTTTAGAGCTGAAATAATGTTGTTCTAAACACTAGCATACATGAAAATAAACACAGGTATTTTTGGTCAACATGACCCTAGATAAAACACCCCCGAGGAAAACCAGTTTGGAATGGAAGTATATATAAGTGGTGTCTAAAGCATGAGATACAACAACAAATACAATATGATGGAACCTGTATACAAAGCAAACTCCTCTCGAGTTGTGCCAAAGGATCCAAGGAGATATGTACCCAAGCTTAGTGCACCCTCTCCTCTTGTTGCCAAATCCACTCAAGTGAAGCGCCCTTGACCCTGGATGCTCTAAAGAAGAAACCCTTGCACCACAATGTGCTCTGGTATGCTACCTCTCCATTGAGACACTCAAATCTGACTTCCTCCAACTGTAGATGCTCCCTGCTAGTGATGCGCCCTCCTCCTATGGTGCACCCTCCTCCAAGCAAGTATGACCACCATCAAATAATAGGGACCCAAGCTCCCAAAGCTCCTCCATGGAAGGAAGTGCCCAAGCTGCCCTATTCCAATGCCTCCATTCTCAAGCCCATGCTCCTCCTCCTTCTCCTCAAGTGAACATAAGAGTGAATGAATGAGCTCTCATTTGCCCTTGCGCCCTCCTTAAGGATGCATAAGGAAACCTAAGAAATGAGTGGATGAGATCATCTCATCATAAGTCAATGGTTGAGATCATCTCAAATGAATCTCAACTCAAAACCCACTTTACTTAAGTTTCCATAGTTTCACTTTGTGTTCCTTAATTCACCCACAGTGAATTAATTGTCATTTTAGACTTAAATGACCAAATTTTATTTTTGACTTAAATCTCCTAAGTCAAAGTGAAATTAGACATAAAGTACATGGTACAAGGTACAAAGTACTTCTCACATGTGTTTAGAAGCTCACAAACACAAGGGGACCACTTTCCAAGGTACCCAAATCTCAACAAAACGTTCTGCACTTGAGGCCTAGTATTCCACCTTAGGGGCCTAACATCACCCTAGAAGGGGATGATGTCACCTTTGAAGATGAAATTAGGGTTTAATTAATGACATTTTTTTAAAAACTGGATTTTAAATGTAATTTGGCCATGTTGGCCTTTTTATGACCTAACTGTAATTAAAGGTCATTGATATTGTATAAAGAAGAGAGAAAACTCTCATTTTTATCATCTCCCATCACACAAGTGTGGTCTGAAATTTGGCCCTCTTTAAGGGTTATTGCCTGAAATTAAGTGGTGCGCAACTTTTTGGAGAGGCAAATCTTGGTGTATTTTGGCTATTTTTCATTGTGGAGAATCTTCAACTAGGGTTTGGCTTGATTATTCTTGGTGAAGTAAGTAGAAAATCTACAATTTTTTTATGTTAAATGCTTGTGGTAAATTTTACTTGGTTCATGTTAAAGATTATGAAATTGCTTGTTAAAAACCCTAGGAGAGAAACATAAGTTATTATCTTTTTCTCTATAGTCTTCCACTTGTTGAAATTCTCAAAGTACATCTTGTTTAGAAGTAGCTACTAGAGCCCTACTTACTAGCACTCTAGTAGCCCTACTCTAATTGCCTATTGCATATATTACTTCTAAATTTGTGTAAGGAAAGAGAAACCGCTAGGGCCTAAGTCTTCTTACTTTCTAGCCGATTTTCTCTTAAGGACTTGGGTGTTTGAGGCCTTGGGTTACCACCACCTCCTCCATCCACTCCATCTCCTTTGGACAAGCACTATCATTGCTATTTTTCTCTAAGATCTGTTGTTGCTATTGTTGACTCCATATACCCTAAAAGCCACTAGTTTACTCACCTTGGTGATTGATTTGCTCAAACAACTCTCAAACAACTTTCCTTGAAACTTTTACTAACTCTTACTAACCTTAAACTAGACTAACTCCCTAACAAACTTCTTGTTGTTGCAAAAGATTGATACAGCCATCTTACAGCAGCAAATTCACCTTAAAAAAGTGACATTAAAAGCTGATTAGACATTGCCAACTTTGTTTTTGACAAGTTGATATCATTCTGTCAAATTAGACCAATATTCTCTTGTCTTTCCTAAACATTTTTTAAGCATAATTATTGTGGCTGTTACAAAACATTCATTGCTGTTATAGATAATTATTTTGCTGCAGTATTACATCAGCTTACTTATTTCTCAAAGGATCATGGTTTTATGAAGCACTAACATCATATGGTACCTTGAATTTGCATGCTTTTTCTATTGTTGTCTTGTTCTGGGAAGGTACACCTCATTTATCTTTTGCTTCATCTCTATAAGACACAAAGAACCCTTTGAAATTGAGTGACTTGTGAGAGAGGGGAACTTTCTTGCCTTAGCCTTCTCAAAGCCTCAGGTCACTGGGGACGTCTCCCCAGGGGTACATTGATATACTCCTAAATAGAAAGGGATTTCCTATTAAGGTGGCAGTGATAGGTCACCCCCTATTACGCCAATCTTGTATCTACTTGCTTCGGGCTTTAGGCAAGTACAGATTGTGCGATAATATGACATATATCTCTTGTGCGGCCCTAATAGCCTTGCTTGAAATGTCTTCTTTAGCCACAAATGTCTTGATTGCTTGCTGTCCTATTTTCTGAAATTTCTGTGTGTTATGTGTGAGGTATCAAGGTATGTTCCATCTCATTTGAGGAGCATTGCAAGGTTTCCTTGTTCCCAACCAGCCTAGCCATCAAACCCATTCCTAAAACAGTCTAATGTTCCCCCCTAGCTGCTGGATGTCACCTCCCCTTTGACTGCCATCCAACTGTCCTTGACTATTCAAAATTACAGAAGTATACAGAGGCAAAGTTGAGGTTTGTTGACTGTCCTTCAAGGCAGCGTTTGCATGTGCCCTTGCTCCCTGGGTTTTCTCCCTTCACATCTGTCCCAAACCACCTCCAACGACCTGTCAAAGGTGTGCATCGTTCCCTATCATCTTGCTGGTTTGAAGGCCAATTTCATAACAGTCAGGTTTTCAATGATGATCCATATTATTTGCAAAGTTAAATGAAGTCTGAATATTGTTGATGCATGATTATTGATCTAGATATCCCTGTGGCAAATAAACAAGTAAATTGGTAACATAAACTTTGGAAATCTGGTTAATACTACAGCTGGTACATATACACTTTGAAATCCGGACCTGAACGTGCTCATATGAATTGTTTATACCTCTACTGATATACTTGTTATAACTACTGGTATTTCCATTGATCCTTGCGCTGTAATAATTTACTGGTGAATAAATGATAATGAATGGGTACATGTGTACAAGTTCGATGTCTCATTGGTAGAATACACAAACACTTGCACCTATAAACAAGTATACTATGCATTTGTCTTATGTTTTGAATGGTCTATAATTGCATTGCTCTCATCTTGTAGATGAAGAACTACATGTTACATTAGTACTTGTACCTTGCAAATTTTACATTGAATACCATACTTTGCATTTCATTGGTCATTTGAGATGATGAGTTATGGTACATTGATGTGACACATTGATACTCTTGCAAGCAAGCTTTCACTTTCCAAGCATTGTCTTCTCTCGTTTGTCTTGAGCTATTCCTGTAGAGAAGTCAACCTTGAGTCAAACCAAGTCCTTGTCCTCACCCATCAGAAATACAACGATGGCACTTAGTATTTAACCCCTAGGAAAACCCTCAAGTTAGAAACCCTAGCCTTAAAGAGTAGAGGCAAGGCCGCTGAGGTGACAATGGGCGGCTTGCCTATCCGTTGCCGCAAGCTCTCCCTCACAGGACAGGACTTTCCCTTGGCGAGAGTTTGAGCGGTAACAACACCCACAGTTCATAACTTTGCCTATATCTCAATGTATTTTTCCTGTTTTCACCCTTACATGTAATATAAACGAGCAAACTTTGACTATTTGGTATCGAATGATTTGGATTACATCAATGTACATGAATATATACTTTTCTTATTAAAATTTGAATATCTTATGTATTTTTCTTTGGCGTTGTCTAAACGTTCTACGTTTTGGCATTTTTCACCAGAATTTGGCGATATCGATTTGGGTGAAATTGCAATTTTCTGTTGTTTAAACTGCATTTCTGAATGCATAAATGGATTCAGCGTCCTGGAAAACCCATGGGGCACTCAAATTATACAGACCTAACCACTCAAATCTGCATACCCAACAATTTCTGGCCGGATTTTGGGCAAAATTGAGCAGATAACATCCCCGGGAAAAGAACCAAAATGTAGAATGTTTAGACTACGGCTTTTTATTCAGTCATTTCCAGTCGAGTTTGCAATTTTGGGGCAAACCAATTCCGGTCCGGTTCCGGTTATGAATCATGATAACTTTGATTGAACCAGTGGAGCTATCCATTAATATAGGCAAAATCCCTATATGGCCACTTTTCCATTGAACCTAAAAAGAGGCTGTAGGACCTAGGTATTGGACTATATGAAAGAAGTACTATGGGGTAGAGTCTATGAATCAATTGATCGTTACATACATGAACTAAACCATTCCTATATTAATACAACGCAAGGTCCTTAGATTTTACAAATGGAAGAATCAATCTTAGTGTTCCAACTTCCAACAGGAATTCCAAATTACCTTTTAGTGTCTATCTATAATACAGTCAGTAACCAATACCACATACAACTTAAGAATTGTAGATATACTTTCCTTGTTGAGGGCATACCACCTATTTGAGATTGTGGCAGTTTAGTCTACTAAAACTTAAAAAGTACCGCATATCAGGAAAACAAGAACAACAAATGATTATGATAGAAAATAATGCATTAAATATCAGAATATAAGCATTGCTGCAATAGGCTTCTCTAACAATACTGAATTGCGCATGACTCAAACCATTATCTTCAAGTATCCTTTACAGCTTCTCAACATTGAGAATTGATGTAATATGCTTATATAGCAATCCTGAATTGCTCACGACTCAAAACTATTCTCTTCAAGTATTCTTTACAGCTTCTCAACACTGAATATTTGCATGAGTTACTAAATGAAAGATAAGTTGCAAACATATCAGGGAAACAAATCAAACGTAGAAAATAAGGGCAATAGACCTTGTGTGGAAGACCACTATGAAAAAGTTTTCCCGTTGCGTGAAGTTTCCATGTAATCACTCCCCCCGTGCCTATGCAAGGTTGTTTGTCTGCAGTATCTATCCAGAACCTTCATAAACATCAAAAAGACATAAGAAAGTGAGAACCTCCTGTTAAAGCCTTTAGAATCTGTCGACAAAATACATTTTACTGGTGTGGGATGTACCACTGATCATGCATATACATGAACCATAATATACATGGAAACTTCAATGATGCATCATGAAATATGACTGGCAAGAATTGCATCGAGGACTCCACAAGACCATATGATTTCTTTGTTACTTTGCAAGAGACATTGCATCAAAGCTCCATTCTTCCTTTCAAATGCATTCATGCATGAATTCGATCAAGTACAATACTCTCTGGAAGAATAAACATAGGAGGCAAGCATCTAGACTGCTTAGGGACTCCATACAAAAAGAGAGTGACTTTGCCTAGATGCAGATGGCAATACGAAAACTCTCAATGCCTTTATTAAGAGACATTGACTGACAAATTTAACTAGACAAAATAGATTTTACTGGTGACTCCAGATAAAGTCTTTAAAATCTGTGGATAAAAAAGATTTTACTGGTGTGGAATGTACCACTGATAATGCACATACATGAACCATAATATACATGGAAACTTCAACAATGCATTGCTAAAACTTAAATATGATAGGCAAGAATAACATTGCTTTGAGGACTCTACAAGAGTATATGTTTTCTTTGTTACTTTTGCAAGAGACAATGCATCAAAGCTCCAATCTTCCTTTCAAATGCATTCATGCATGAATTCAATCAAGTACCATTCTGTCTAAAAGAACAAACATAATATGCAAGCATCTGGACTGCTTAGGGACTCCATACAAACAGAAAGTGACTGTCTATGTGTGGGTGGCAATACAAAAACTCTCAATGGTTTTGTTAAGAGGCATTGACAGACAAATCTAACTAGACACGATTATCATAGATGCATCTTTGAATATGACTGGAAATAATTTAACTTGCATAAGGGCTCCACAAGAATATAGGTTGTCTTCAAATATTTGCTTGTGGCAATATGTCAATGTTCCAATTCATGTCACCCAGAATGGGGAACATGTATGGGTTTTGAGATGACACATAAAATATTAGGAAATGGGAAAAAGTATATCTAGAAATTGTTGTAGGAGTAGAAAGGAAATTTGTTATATAACTTATATGCATGTGCACATAGAGATGTATATGTAGAAACTTTCAATTTTCATTTTCAAAACTATTGTTTCTTTATTGTTTTATTATTTTTTTTCTTTTTTTTCAATTTCTAAGTTGTGAGGTCCACCCACACCCTTTATAAAAGACAAAAAAGAAACTGCATGTATAGTATAGAAACAGTATACCCATACTAGAATCTGCCTGTAAACTTCTGGGAAACATTTCATAGGTGGTTCCATACTGGGAACATTTCCTGGATGGAAAAGGCCCAGGTCACATGTTTTGGTTAAAATTTATTAAGTAGATATCTTCATGCATGAATGTGTAGAAGGCACTAGTCACTCTCCCAATAGTCAATCATTATTTTCAGAATTATACTCTCATTTTGCTGTTTTAGGGTTAATTTCGGGTTTTATTACAGCAAATTTTCCTTTTCAGCCATAAATAACCTAGACGTTTTAAGTTTTAACTTATATGCATACTGTTGACCTAATAAACAATGTTAAAATCCTAATTTATATTTCTGAAGTGTTATTACAGCCTTTTAGGGAAAAACGTCTAGGGTTTTAGGGCTGTTATATCCCCCTTAATTTTCTGATTTTGTTAGTTAATGAAACCCTAATTTAGCCCTATTTATTCATTGAATTATTGCTTGTCAAAGGCCTATTTTATTTGCTGCTGTAATAACTTACTTTACTGCTGTAATTTGATATCTTTTTCTAAGTTTTACAACAGCCCTAGACTTTTTCTTCATTTGTAGTGTTTGGGGATCCTCTTGAGCCTTGAATTGACCTGGTAAACCTCTTAGATTGACCTAGATCTTCATCTCTTCAAATCTGGAAATTGTTTTGTCTCACCACCTTATCCATGCTTTGTTTATCTTACTTCAATGGTGGTTGATTAAGTAGCTAACCAGGAGACCCTATACTTGATTGTGTCTTGCCTAGGGATTATTGGAGGCTACTAGGGAATCCTCCCTTGTATTGGATCTCACTCCTTCACTAAAAAGAGTGAAGTTGTTTCCTAGGTACAGTGGTAAGATCTTCCGATGTTCCATTAGTCTTGTGCCTTGTGAAGGGTTTGTACTTGATGCTAGATTGTGTGGTAACAGGTACAAACCTGAAAATATGTTCTAAATTCCAAACAACTCAGATTTGATGTGTTTTAGTTTCATGCTGGATGTGTTTTAGTTTCATGCCGAATTTGATGCCAATCAGGTTTTGAACATGCTCATGAACACATTTTGGCACCTCAAATACAGTGTTGCTTAATCCTAACTCACAACTAAGGACCTAATTGCACTCATTGGTATACTCATGTTGCATCATTGATGTATGGAATGATCTAACACAAGATTATGTTTTGATGATGTTCACACTAAGTGGTTCATTAGGTACACGCATATGCTAAACAATTCCTTCATGGTTGAATAATCGCAAGCACATGGATGCTATAGGACACTTAAATAGCTAAATCTGATCTACACACTTTAATAATTCTGTTGGGGGAAGTTTTCAGCATACTTGCACTGTGTTATGATCTCTCTGAGTGTACATAAATATGTGGTAATAATCTGGAATTTACTCACTGTTTGGGTTTCACACATCACTTGGAAAAAATCAGATTTCAGTTTATTTGATGGATAATTTTGGATGATAGTAATCTCATGATAAACCTGTAAATCTGGGAACACTATTTCAGAGCACTGTGGATGTAAATAAAGAACTCATAATCTCCTTAAGGGACCTAACCTTCACCTCATAAACACTTCTTTGGTTCACATACAGATTTGTTCATTGACATGAATGCTGTTTTGTAAGGATATTCTTACAATTCTCAACACATCTCAAGTAACTCTACAATCTGAAATTTATACCAGTTACAAGAATTAATCCCGCAGTTCAAATATTATATGGTTGTCTCGTTGTTTCGTGAATGGTTCATTTACTTTTAAAATATAATTCTGAAAATCGGATTATGTGCAATCATTGTGATTACACTTAGCAAATCAGCCCTCACTTAATCATTGAAATTTTGTGGACCTACTCAAACTTGGGTCTTGTGGATGCATGCATTTGATGAATAGATCTCATATTTAATCACTATTATAGTGCTAGCACTACTTTCACATTTTGAACCATATGATATTAATGGCATTTTTTCAGATCTAAGAACTTTTTGTAAGCTTAATTATAATGATTGATGGACTTTAAACCCAATATCTAAACCAATTGTCATAATCTCTTGGATCATGGTTGCAAGCACATTTGGGTAATACTTGGTTATGATCATCTATGAAAAATCATTTTTTTTAATCATCAAGACTGAATTCACTTGGCAATCTTATGGTGATACACTTCATGGTTATTAATAATTTCTTGGTGGATATCATTGAGCATTTGTTGTGATGGTTCTTTATTCACTTTTCCATTGTAAGTTTGCCATTCATTTCCAGCACTCCAACACAAGCACATCAATGATTCAAAACTCACTTGAAGACTTGTATCATTTGAAGTAACTAAATAACAAATTTGAATACTTAATCTTTCCCCTAGCGTTAAGAGCAAATTTGGTTGTTGGTTACTTGATTTTATTATCAATCCAAGCTAATGTACACTCATACTCCATCTATAACGATTTAGCTTGATTGACCGTTAGGGATTCCCCCCTAGACTAGAATACCTTTTTCCGCAGTCTAAAGTGTGGGGCAAGCCCATTGAGGTGACAATGGTTGGCTTGCCTGATAGTTGCCTCTAGGATCTCTCGTTGAGCTTAGGACTTTTCTTCCTCAGCGAGAGTTTGAGCGGTAACAAGCTGCTATCTACTGTGTCATTCCCTAAATTTTAAGGGGACTAGCAGTCCTTGAAACTCATCCCCCATCCCCTTGACCTCGAATCTTGGTTGAACCTAGAATAAAAACAAATATGTGAAATTATCAATCCAGTCTAAACTCTAAATTTTACTTTAGAACATCAATGTTAGTTGGTAGTGTATTTGGAATTTTTGGTACGATGGACTATTTAAGCCAATGAACCAATTTGCAAATCATTGCAATTACAAGAGTATACTCACAACAGATTTCTGTTTGGAGCTACTAAATCTTCATCTTGTGCCCAAAAACATTTGATTAATATTGGCATTGCACCCTAACCTTGGATATCTTTTGCCTTAATGGAATATTTTATATTCTAGTTCACACCTAATGTAACCACTGGTTGTAGATTGACTTATGAATCAAGACTACTCTTCACAGGAAAGAACCCAAAGAAAATGGCATGCATAAGAACACCAATTACTTCGTTTGTAAAAGATGAGACAAAGCTTAGTAGTGCAACACGGTAGAAAGCTACCAAATCAGTTTTCTTACAAGAGTTAAATCAAAGATATATTTGATCAATATAACCTTGATACAAACAAGTATTGTCCTAATAAAGCTCAAGATACTAGTGAACCAGTGAGCTTAATAAGTATGTCTGTGTAAGCAGAACTTTATTGTTAACACCAAGGATAATGGAGTGGCATCGCAATGGTGTTACAATTTGGAATATCATTGCAAAGGGCTACAGACAGCCATGGCATTGAGGAGCAGTTCTGATCTTCATCAATGGAACCTCCACTTCAACTGGTTCAAACTTCACAGTGTTTATGTTGCTCTTTGTGTGGTTTCAATCTTTTCACCTAAGTTCCTTTAGCTCCCATTTACTCTGAAGTTTGGACAAATCTCTTCTCCTTTTTTCAGCGTCAACTCGATCTCTTGCCGATCTCTTGCCAGTCTCTATCAAGGCAATGTTTCAGACCCAGATGATTATTTGTTCCTGCTTTGTTGCTCTACATTGGTGGTTTTTCCCCATTTCATTTCTCTTTTCCGTTCAGGTTTTCTGTTATTTTCCAGCTGTGTGGGATATGCTTATAATTGGTCATCTTTGCACCTATGAAAGCATTGTTTCTTATGACTCTCATATTGAATCTTAAGCTACCTGGATAAAGGAAAAGGGTGGCATAAATGATAATATTGCCACGTACTCCTGGCCACCATGGGGTTTTACCTCCTGCAGAGACCTTAATGATTTTCTTTAAGTCGTAGCCTCTCAAGGGTTATATTGAAAATCTATTGCAGATGGCTTTTGTCATCAGTTGGAATGATCACCAAAT
>ML847619.1:13472-24215 GCA_009831015.1 Picea engelmannii | reverse complement strand
TTCAGAACCTTCCACATTTGTTGAAGCCTCCAAACATCAAGTGTGGAAAGATGCTATGAATGAAGAATATGATTCTATTCTAACGAATGATGTATGGACCGTAGTTCCTAGACCTCATGGCAAATCAGTAGTAACTTCAAAATAGCTTTATAAGATAAAGCATGCAGCAGATGGCAGTATTAAGAAATACAAGGCGAGATTCGTGGCTCGTGGTTTCTCTCAGAAAGAAGGAATTGACTACGATGAGATTTTTGCTCCAGTTGCCAGGTATACTTCAATTCGGATTATTATCTCTCTTGCAACAGTTTTTGGTTGGAAACTTCACCAGATGGACGTTAAGACTGCTTTTCTTAACGGTGAAGTTGAACAAGAAGTATACATCGAGCAGCCTGAAGGTTTCGTGATAAATGATAAAAGATCTCATGTGTGCAAACTCAAGAAAGCCCTGTACGGGTTGAAGCAAGCTCCGAGAACCTGGTACGGTAGAATAGACAGTTTTCTACAAAGTCTTGGATTCACCAAGAGCATAGCAGATCCAAATCTTTATATAAAGATTGTTCAAAATCATCCAGTTATCCTAGTATTATACGTGGATGATCTGTTTCTCACTGGAAAGGAAAACTTGATAGCTCAGACTAAGAGGGAGCTTTCTGCAGAGTTTGAAATGAAAGACTTGGGGCTCATGCACTATTTTTTGGGCTTGGAGGTTTGGCAGAAACCAGGAGAGATCTTTCTCTCACAGGGTAAATATGCAGTTGATGTACTTCGCAGATTTGGCATGATGGACTGCAAGTCCATGACAACTCCAATGATCTCTAACCTAAAGAAACTACAAGATCAAGTTATAGGTTCAGATCCTGAAGATCCCACCTTATATCGACAGATCATTAGGTCTTTGATGTATCTCGTACATACAAGACCAGACATTTGTTATGTAGTAAATGCTCTCAGCCAGTTCATGTGTGAACCAAAGCATATACATATGATTGTCGTGAAGCATATTCTGTGATATGTTCGGGGAACCATAGCTTATGGTCTCAGGTATACTTCCAGTGGAGGTGTAATGCTCCATGGTTTTACAGATTCAGATTGGATGGGCAGTACAGTGGACCGGAAGAGCACTTCCGGATATTGCTTAAGTTTGGGCTCGGCAATGATTTCCTGGTCTAGCAAGAAACAGGGCTCTATAGCCCAAAGCACCGCAGAAGCAAAATACATTGCTGCGAGTGCTGCTAGCAGAGAAGCAATGTGGCTTAGGAAGCTACTTTCAAACTTGTTCAGTTCAGAGCTTGAACCCACAGTCATTCACTATGACAATCAAAATTGTATAAAGCTCACCGAGAATCTAGTGTTTCACGATAGATCGAAACACATTGAGATGAGATATCACTATGTCCGGGACATGGTTCAGAAGAACATTCTCAGCATTCAGTATGTTCCGACGGTAGATATTTTTACCAAGCCACTGTCCCTGACAAAGTTTGTATACCTTCATGACAAGCTTGGTATAGCTTAGAATGCCTCTCTTTGAGACGAACAAAGTTCGCTCACACAAGAATTATCCAAAATATTTGGAATATAACAAAGCAATCCATATAGGACTGTAAATAATAAATGAATAATAAGATAGATGATATAATGAGATGAGATGATTACAATTGAGAATGAGGGCCTGCTTATATACCCACGCAGGGGTGCCCTTTTACCAATAGTCATGTCCTTTGAGACATGACCTTTCATTATTAATAATTATTAGTTATTACCTATTATTATGTTTATGAATATCTATTTATGTATATTTTATGTTCATAACACTCTTGCTGAGAGGGAGAGTTAAATTTAAAGCAGCTGCTAGAGCCATTCTCTGGGAGGATGGCAAAGACCCTAGCCGAGATCTAGGGCCCCCAGTGCACTCCTGGGGTACTTTGTCTAGGACCAAACAATTAGTGCCATGGCAAAAGACCCTTGTTAGGGCCCCCAATATATGACTGGGGTTCTTGGTCTGGGACCAAGCAATAAAGACCCCTGAGAGGGCCCCCAGTATATGACTGGGGTTCTTGGTCTGGGACCAAGCAGTTAAAGTCCCTAGATATGACTAGGGCCCCTGGACTTGATCCAGGGTACCCATGCCTAGGGCATGAGTTGATCCTTGGTCTTGTACCTTGGTGGATAAGATCATAAGACCCCATAATTGTTCTGGGGCAACCTGATCCTTGATCAGGTGTTTGTTCGTGTATGACCCTCCTTGAAGGTGGGCATGACCACATGAGGGATGTATCCCATATGCAATGATGATAAAATTAAAAGGTCACTTTGAGAATGAATGGACAAGTATTGCCACCATGTCACCCTTCTTAAAACCCCCCTCCTTTACCCTTGCTTATGTTTTTGGGGTTTTGGTTTTTGCTTTAGGGGTTAATGAGAAATATAAATTAAATATTTAATTATAACATGTTTAATTAATATTTATATTAATTAAACATGTTATTTTAAATGATATTTTAATTAATATTTTTATCACCTTAACCTAGCCTAAAAGTATAAATAGAGATCTTACCTCTATCCTTTTTACACACTCACTTGTTCTACTAAAGAGATCAGATCTCCTCCTTGAAGCCGCGGCCCTCCTTCAACAGTCCAGTTCAGCCTTTGGTTAATTTTCTTGACAGGTCCATGAGCCCTTGGTGTATTGAAGATCCTTCCTTGCTGATTTCAAGTCTGTGGTAAGGATGCTGAGCTGAGGTTTGAATTGTTTGCTGTTGCAAACTGTGTGAAGCTGCCGTCACCTTCCTAAAACCAGATCTGCTGAGCCGTGGGTATAGATCTGGCCTCTCTAACTAAGCCGTGCCTCCTCCAGCACTGTTCGGCCCCTTTCTCCTTGAGCCGCGGCCCCTCCAAGCTGCCTGTAACCTTGCTCCTGTGTGTGAGGGTTTGGGCCCCTAAAATTTTATGTGTGTGTGAGGGTTTAACCACAAAGAATTCTTGTGTGATGTTTATGTGGTTTCTCCTTCTTGGTGGCAACTAAATCTATTCATCTCTTGGCAAGAGATCTAACCTATATGGTAGATCTATGATCCTGAATTTTTTTTGAGCATAAGTACAAGTGGCTTTGCATCTCTAATGTGTGGTTGTGTCTCCTTCAAAGGTAAGTCTACAAGGTAAGTGACTTGCTAAATTTTTATTGGTCTAACTCATTATTTAACTTGAAGTTTATTATGATCTAGATCTGTCCAATATTGTTTAGATCTAATCTATATCAGATCCATAGATTAAACCTTCTTCTACTTCTAGATCAGTCTTTTGCTTAGATAATTTCTCATTATCAGATCAGGGTATCAGTTTGTGTTTTGATATGTATAAGATCTACATCAGCATTGTAGATTAGATTCTGTTGATTATTCCAGATCTTCTATTCTTAGTCAATATCTAATACTGTTAGCTTAGATCTGAGTGACTGTACCCACTCAGAATTTTGTTTACAAACTAGAATCATTTTCTTGTTTCTCTGTTCAGATTTCAAGCAGTATTGTTTTATTTACTATTCTGAAAATGAGACATAATTGTTTTTCTAMCTGAAAATYGAAAAGTCAGTTCTGTTCTGCATTATTTCTYTAATTCTAACAGCCAGCCCACGTTTATTATTTTTGCTACTCTATGCCTRTGGAGGCTGCATCCATGACCCGTTTTTTGGTATTAAATGCCAGTACATATTCTTTCTATTGAAAGTCGAAGCTTTAATTTCAAATTTAAAAATCAGTCGCTGAAGGAGGCCCATGAACGATGGGAAGAGTTGAGCCATTCACAAAAAAAATTACATCGTACTTTGATTTGTGTCAATACACTCCTTCCTCCTTCCCTATGTGGGAAAGACTTCATGGATTACCCCTCGAATTTTGGCAAAACTCAGAGTATCTTAGAGATTACTTTTGACAGATCTCAGTTATCTGATGCTTGATTATGTGTAGACATGGATCTTAGCAAACCCTTGCCAGCTTCAGTTCACCGAAGACTTCAGGATCATCCCTGAGGCAGCTGATTGAGAATGAGAATATTCCATTTAATTGTCAAATCTGCTCCCAGGCAGGCCATTTGGCCAACACTTGCCCAAAAAAGAAGGTTGAAAATGAATCATCTGCCCCTTGTCCTCATCAGATTGTCAAAACAAGTCAATGTGAAATCTAAATCTACCAAGTCATGGAACAAGAAAGAAAAAGTAGTAGACAAAATCTTAGTTGCAGACCTTAACTCCTTCCAATCTCTGGAAGCTAATGGCCTGGAAAGTAGTAACCTGGAAGATCTTCCAAAAGACTCTAGGCCTGTGGAGGAAGCGAAAAAATACAAAGTAGGCAAAGGGGTATGAGCACTAAGGGACCAATCAGGAAGTTTGTCACTTGCAGAAGGGTTGTTAGCGATTTCAGACTCAAATAGACAAACATCTATTGAGCCAGCCCATGCCTCCAGTTTCTCTTCTGGATCAGATTTTACCACACCCTCTCCCAAAGTGGGTGGTGAGGCAAGAGAAGCAGGACATAGATGATATTGGAAAGGCATGCCAGCAATCAAATTCTGAATAGGAAACCAAGCCGCAGATTGGCATGTTCTCCAAGAAACTGGTAAGATTAAAGGAAAAAATTGAGGATAAGCTCAAGCCTTGAGACTGAAACTAAACATGAAAATTTCATCAAACTAGGATTAAACCTGGAAGACAATTGGACTATTGTAGCGTCTATCTACCTGTGTAACAACACTCTTGAGGGGGCTCAAAGACATTGTATGTTTTCTCAAAGTATCTTCATAGAAAATATATAGAAAGTTTTCTGAATACCCGAAAAAGGTACGTCTACATAAAGCAATGTCTTTATGAAATAAACAATTTTAACTCACAATGTCTGTAATTGAAACTGTATGAAAACACAATACGAAATTAACTTACAATGGTCCATCCCTGAGCTTGTTGAGCAAGCCTTGTTTTACAAGAGCATCCACACCAACATCTAGTACTGATGAATTTTCTTCATTGGCAATGAAAACAGCCACCACACTAGACTTCAACTTTGGTTTAAGTTCTCCTAGTCGCCGCATGAGCTCTGAAATGAGGGCTACATGACCCAAACAATCAGTTGTACCCCGCCCACACAACTTATCACCTTCAATGCTCAAGGAGAAAGGATCAAAATCCTGCATAGAACATTGGATTAAGCAGTGAAAACTTTAAGGAATGAAATATTTATAGAAATATATACAGATATTCTACAAAAATATATATAATTTACTACTAAACCTTGCCAAAAATGGCTAATGAAGTCAATTTTTCAAAAATGGTTAACTGGTGATTTTTTTTTTCAAATTGGATTTAAATAGTTTATATGGTAGAGATTAGGCCATGGCATTCTTGCTGGAAACAAGTATTATTCAGCACATAATTGACTAATATAGTCAATATACAATGTAAATGTATTTAAATAGTTTCACCGTTTAAGAACAGGATTTTAGTAACCTGCAAAAGTGCCAACATCTCTAGTCATCTCCCCCGGAAGAATAGATAAAAATAGTTTTGATGTGGCTTCGGAGGGAAACTCACATCAAGCAAGATCTGTGGTGGTCTTTAGAAATCATTAAGCAAAAGTCATGGTTGTGGGTGTCAAATACTTAGGCAGTGTTATCCCCGATTTTAGGGATAACTAGGAGATCACGTCTCAAGGCCCACAGGTCCTAGACATGGAGTACCAAGAGCAAGATTGACCTGAGGAGGGCCCATCATTTTCTTCTTCCATCAGCTTTGTCTTGTCAGCAACAGCAGTATCCATCACCATCGGCTTGGTCTTGTATCAGAAGAGGTTCTTGCTCCATGAGGTAATTGGTCCAAGTATCATGGTATGTGTCACTTTTGATCATTGAAACCTTTAGATATATGCGTCCGATTCCTTTTATCTCTAACAACTGCTTGGATATTACATTAGCCCACTTGACCATGCTCTGGGAGATTGACAGGGTATCCTAGCAAGCCTGTTCCCATAGGTCTTGGTTTTCCACTGGGGGATTTCTGAAAAGCCATCATTCGCTCCCATCATAACACCACTATTTCATCTTATCTCCCACTCACTTGTCCCATTCCCCTTGTGGTGCTATGACTGGGTGCCCTAGCAAGCCTGTGCCCATAGGTCTTGGTTTGCCACTGGGGAGATTTCTGAAAAGCCATCGTCCGCTCCCATCATAGCACCACTGTTTCATCTTATCACCCGCTCATCTATCCCATTCCCCTTGTCCACGCATTGTGTTGACCTGTTTGTAGGATTGCACCTTATCTCGTGAGAAGAAGGGGCTAAAGGCCCAGAAGGTAAAAGCAGCTGGTAAAAGACAAAAGCCTAGAAATAAAACCTCAAGATGCTTCGCCCAGGGATCCCCGAGAAGGCATTAAAAGGCCTCTCAGCAACAAACAAGAGCGACCCGGAAAATAACAAACAAGACCTAGTCAAAGGATAGGGGGTCTCATCACGAGCCAGCCTCTTAGGTTCATGGGTACCTAACAGTATGACATTACCACCTGTTGACTGCCCATTTAGCATAGGTGGTCAACTCCATGTGCCATGAAGAGATACATCATCAGATGCCATGTTGTCGAAGACTTTTGGTCCTACAGGGCAGTTTTTGGCCCCAGCACTTATTTTTGTATTTGGAATTTCCGCACCCCTGCGTGGGTTAATAATGTAATAGGTCTGCATGAGTCATGTCTAGGTCAGTTACCTTGGAATCAGTTCATTGGCAGAGTTCCTTTCACCGAGGGTTTTTTATCCTTGGGTTATCAGTTGGGCTTTTCAGCCTTACTGATTTCCCTTGAGTTTTTCCCTCACATTTGCAATAAGTCCTCCAAAGTGGTGAACGGCGTTCTAGTGGGCTTATGTTTTGGTAACTATTATAGGGAATCATTGTAAATGACCATGCAAGACATCTTAGAAAGTTTCGCGGAATTCCGTCGAATCTAGGTTATTTTTTTTAATTAATTAATTTTTAATTAAATTTCCCTAAGTTTGGAGGTTTAATTATTTAATTAATTAATTATTTTTGAGCAATAATTGTAAAAACTAGGTACTTGGACTTTTGATAGGGGTATTTGTGCTCAAAAGAAATGGAATAGCACCCCCTACATCCATGGACCAAGTTTCATCTCAATCAGAAAGCTTTAGCCATGGGTTAGTCCACCCGGAGTGTCAGTCAATCTAAAACAACAATTTTAATTGCTAAAGTCCAAACATAGCAAAAATGTAAAATTTGTAATAATGAGTTTAAGGATGTGAAATGGTGGAATAAAGGTTAGAGAGAGCCTCCCTAAGCATAACATAACTCTCCCAACCTTTTCCAACCTATTCTAACCCCTTTCCCACCTTCCACACTCAAAAGTTACGCCCCCCTAGGGGGATTGACGTTTTTTTCTTGGTGGTGGATGTTGTGACTTAAATGGGGCCCCCTCTCATGAGTTATGACTCTCTTTAACCCCCACATCACCTCCTAGGGTGATCCCACTCCTTTTTTCTCATTAATCCCCCTCCATTCCTTCAATTTCACCCTTTTTTTGCGCCCTCCAAGAGGAGTTACGCCCCCCTCCATTTAGAAACTCCACAAATGATTTTTAAAAAATTATTTGAGACTTCTCACCTTCCTTGGCATCAATCCCAAGGCCTCCCACTCCTCTTTGCTTGATCCCAACACCTCCTACATTTTTCTACACCCTAGATCTAGCTTTCAAACCCTAGATGGTGTGCCCTAGCCTTGAGATCTACTCTTATTCTTGGTGGTGGACACTTGGCATAGATTCAAGAGAGGTAGGTTTGCCTCTCCAAGTATAAATAGATCTCATTTCTCCTCCCCAACACACCATATCTTGAGCTATTGTTATGCTACTTGATTTTTCACTCTCTCTCTCTCTATCATTCCATTTTTTCCATTCTTGCTCTTAGGGTTTTGGAGTAAGTACTCTCCAAGATCTATTTTCTTGAGTAATAAAGAGAAAACTTTGGAGGACTATTGGAAGAGTTATGCACGTGCTTTTTCTTGCCATACACATGAGGTAATCTTGTTCTAAATATGTTGATTGATTGCATCTTTGGATCCTAAGGTAAAATGTTATTTGGGTAGATCTAGTAATGCACATGCTTGCAGATCTATGTATCTTGAATGCTTAATAGGATAAAAATGTCATCTTGTTAATGCATGCAACATATTGTCTATTGTATGCTATCGCTTTTCAAGATTTTTGCAGGTTTAGCTTCAAGGCATCATTGGGAACACCTCGATTACGAAAGATCCTTTGAGCCATACTCAAACTCCATCTCATTCTCAACTTTACTCTTCATCTATATTGTTGTTCACTTTCATACATTTCAGCTAGCATAGCTTAGTTAGATAGGTCATTTCTATACACAGATAATCTCTCTTTCTTGTGGAAGGTTCTTGCCCTAAAAAACCAAGGGTTTTTCCATCATTTTTTTTGGTTGTGTGCAGCTCTTCTAGCAAGCATAGCTTGTTGGTTTTGCAGGTATCAGATCTGGTTGAGAGGAGTCTTGGCTGCCCAAAAGACTTCCACACAACACCAAAAGGCCCTTCAAGGGGTTTGGTAGCTATCTCTCAACCCTCCCTTTCATTTTCTAGCATTTTTGTACGTTTTCTTCTTTCTTCTCTTGCTTGTTAGTGACTCACACTTCTAGGGGGAGAAGTGGTACAGCCCTCTCCCATGTGTGAACCTTTGGGTAGGCTAGATCTAGTTTAGATCTTGTTCCTCTTTGCTTTTTGAGTCTATTTTTGAGCTAGGACGTGAGGTTTAGAAGGTGAAGGGCACCTTCTCAACCTAGGACGTGGGGTAGCTTGGTTGCTTGGTTTGCTTGTTTGCTTTATTGTTTCTTCTCTACCTTCTTGCTTGCATTTGTAGTTGCTTGCTTCTATCTACATCATTTGTTATCTAACTTAAACAAGATAACTAATCACCAACCTAGTTGGGAGAGGAATACCCCAAATAGGTTAGGTTAATCTTCAATGTGTTATTGATCTAAATGCTTAATGTTTTAATACACATGTTCTAGATCTAGATCAAACACCTAATAACTACCTAGAGTAAGCCTATTGGGCCTCTTAATCAACTAAAGTTAGATCTCATGCATGCTTAGTTCTTTCAAGTGCTTATCTTTATGCTCATGCTTAGATCTTAAATCTTAAATGTTTAAATGCTCTAGAATTTGATGGTTTATTTCTTCATTGCATAGATCTTTGATGTTATTGGCCATGTGCTTAAAGTAACTCGTTTCTAAGTGGTTAAGTAAGCAACACATCTTTCTCTCTTTTACACACTTAATGCCTTTATTCTTAATGCTCTCATACGTGGTATAAGTGTGGTTAATCTATTGCTTGGCAAGTTGTCCTTGCCCTTATTTGTTATTCTATTTTGCAAGCTATATAATCGTGCATCTAGTGACTTGCGTTCACATAGCATATATGTGTTAATGCCTTTAATTTCACAAGCTTAAACAACACATTACAAGCTAATAGCAGTTTCGGCCATATCACTAAATTGCACCTAAAAAGTGCCTTAAAATCTTCTAAACACTCTAATAACCACCTAAAAGACTACCTAATCAACTTATATAGTTAATAGACTGTTTAGGGTACCTTAGACCACCATCTTCACCATCTAAAACAGGGCTTGAGGAAAACAACGGAGGGTAGTGGCAGGGGACTGTCTCGTGGCACACCAGGTGTGTGTCCTCTCCGGGAAGTACTCTTGTTTTGGGCTGACTGGTTCTGTTAGGGTTGGCCTCGTTGCCATACTATCTTGAGCATCCAACAGTTATTTGGCAATAGGAGGAGGAGGCTTTGGTGAAAGCTTTAATAAAACTTGATAAATCTTAAGAAAAGCCTAATAACTAAACCCTAGACCAAACCTAATAGAACACTTGGGGGGTTTAATAATTAAGAGTGTGGATCATCTTTGATAATCTTAACAACTTTTGTGCTAAGTCTTCTAAATCTTCTTAAGTTGTTGTTGACCTTCTTCTTGATGATATTAATGTGTTGATGATGATCTCATAAATGTGGTGATGTGGCGTGATGCTTCAGTCTCTTGATACCCTGCACAAACACAAATAGATAATTGGTAGCTTGTTGTTGTAATCTATCATTCTTTAAATTGTAAATCTTGTAAGTAATTGTACATGATATTCTATTCATTGGTTTAATTGATTCTTTGTAATTTTTTAAGTAATTTGTAATATACTTGTAATGAAACACCCTTTAACATAGTTGACCCCTTGCCCAATCTTTAGGCACTAGTCTTAATTGACCTAGGGAAAAGGCTTGTTTTTCATGCTAACCCTTGCATCTTGCATGGTTGCCTTAGCATTTTAGAAATAGAATCCCCCAAACCTTGTAAATAATTAAAACTAACTCCTAGAACTTTAACTTAATTCATTTAGTAACTAAGGTCTACCCCCTTTGGCTTCCCTAGAAGTAAGCTTAGACGGAAGAGGTTCCGGTCAAAGTGACAGCGTGGGCTGTGAACCTAGGCATTGTGCCTCCAAGGACACACTAAGTGAGCCGGACTTAGCTCACGTCTGCAAGTGTGTATAAGGACGGCAACACCACCATCTGGTTACCACGCCAGGGCAGTGACCTTTGGTTGCATGGCCAAGGGAAAGGGGGTCTCATCACGAGCCAGCCTTCTCATCTCTGTGAAAGTACTTGTGGGTAACACTGTCA
>WSFP011354400.1:0-34517 GCA_009831015.1 Picea engelmannii | reverse complement strand
TCCATATACACCTCAAGAAACTTGTGAATAAAATACTGAAAGTGTTGATGTTTTGGTAGTTGCGGGAGGTATTAACCTCCAAGTGTAACCTTTGTACTTAGCATAGAATATTCTGGAAGTAAGAGAACCATTAAACAGATGTGTGGAAACCCTAGAAGATAAGTTAGCCTCAAGAGAATATCAATAAAGTAATAGAAGGATCTAGAAAGAGAATTCGGCCCCACTAGGTAAAGTCACTTGGACATGCTAGTATAAATAAGGAGGTGCCTAGATAATTGTCACACACTCACTCACTCAGCGAGAAGGGTGCAAGTCTAAGGAGTTGTTGTAGTAGCAGATAGGGAGCAAGTTTGAGGAGCAGCAGTGGCAGCTAGGTCGCAATTCTTTCTGGTATCTCTTGTGTGCTTCTCTTGGTAAAGGTATGCTTCTATTAGTAGATGTACATTCTCTTGGTATTGTGTTGTTGTTGCAATAGTGGTGTTTCAGGTTAGGGTTTATATGTTGGTTCTAGTGTGGACTTTCTGGAATCATTCTATCTAAGAAAAGGTTAGTGTGGTCAAGGGTGGCATAGTGAATGCCTATGGTTGGGTGACAATGATGTGACATTTTCTATGGTTAAACGAGCATAGCAAAATTTTGACAAAAAGGAAGCAATTACAATTCTGGAAAAAATAGTAGGGGAATTCTTCAGCCCAAAAGGCATAAAATTATAAGCAAAAGAACCCCACTTGGTATTAAAGGTGGTATTCTTCTCGTCCTCTTTCGTAATCCTGACTTGATGATAACCTAAGAAACCATCTATGAATGAATAAGCTTCATTTCTCGCCACTTGATTAAGGACTTCATCGCTAAAGGGATTAGGAAAAGGATCATGTACACAAGCTAAGTTGGAAATTTTGTAATCTACATAGATTCTTATATCATCAGTACCCTTCTTGCTCTATATTACAATGGGACTAATCCACTCGACCTCATCCACAAGAAAAATTAACCCAATTGCAAGAATTATGTCGATCTATTTCTTAACATTTTCCTTGACTCTATGATTCAGGCGATGTGGCATGTGTTTGAATGGATTAGCATCATGCTTTAATTCTATCTCCATCTCCCCTAAATCTCCCTTAATCCATTTTATTTCTTAAAAATAATTAGGAAATAAATCTCCATACTCACATAGTAGAGCATGTATCTCTAGCAGTATCTCTGGCATGGTTTTCTCATCCCAATAGTCCCCTATAGATTCCATCTCAAGATGCTCATCCCTCCCTATTGGTTGTGGAGCCTGATTATCTTCCTGATTCAGAGGCATTTTTTTTCAGTTGTGTTTATACCCCATGAATACTATACAGCCCGTAATACTATACACTCCTCCACGTAGGGGGGTTGCAGGGGGGGCTTGCCCCCCCTGCGGGGTCCGTAGGAAAGCAAGCCCTTGACAGGGGTTCGAGGGAGAAGCCCTCGAAGGAAAAATTTCCTTGTAAATCTATATTGTAATTTCATAGTAAATCTGGACCGTTCATTATAAGGTTGCAGATATGACGGTAGAAGTTATGTTAGGATTTTTTTCCATAGAAACCAACCCTCTTTTATAAGGGAATTGTATTGTGTCTATGTATCATTGCGAATATTGTATTCTGAGAGAGGATATTGTGAGAGAAAGAAGAGGAATTTACAGCATGTGTGTTATAGGTTTTATCCCTTCATTTTGTTGGATAATAAAAGGAAGGACCTGACAATTTCTCTAGTGGACGTAACCCACACTGGGTGAACCACGTATATTTGTGTCTCTATTGTATTGTGTATCTTTTGTGTTTTATTTCCACATTTTTTTTTATTTTATTTCTCTGTGATCCTATTATTATAACACTCTCAATACTCACTTTCCACAACTTCATAGGATTAGTATATGTACGGCTAGTATCACCTAATAGGGTGTCCTTAACTTCTCATGTTCCTGCGGATTCTTTAAAATTCAAATGTGTAATTTTTTCTAAGTCCTCAAGGTCTTCAAGATCATTTTAAACCTTGCTACAATCCGTGGGTACTCGTGTAGGGGATGGATAAAAACTATATTGAAGCATATTTTTGTGCTCAAGACACACTGTAGGTGGATACTTAGGTCGAAATTCATTAGTAAAAAAAAATTTCTTGATTTGTTTCATTACTAGGGTGATTTCGGGAGACTTACCAGAAAAATACAAATCATGGAAAAATTGATCTTGTAGTACCTTCCAGCAAACAGACTGTCTTCTGGTCTCCTCGTGTACATACCAGGCTTTTGGGACCATTCCCATAGAATGGAAGAAATGATGTGTCCACATATAAGAGGGAAGTTGTGCAATTTTCCATGCTTTAAGACAAGTGTTAAATATGCTCAACTGGATTGGATATTCCTTTATATGTTTCCAAGGCTAGAAGTTGACTTTTTATCTTTTGATATTTACTCAATTGGTTAACTTGCAATGGTAGAAAGAAGCGGTATTGTATGGCAAGCTTGACCTCATCCCAAGAAGAAAGAGTTCCTTTGTGGGTAGCCCGCCACTTGGATGGGGAATATTTCAAAGCTAATTCAAGTGTTGAGACTCTATGTTCTGTTGCAACCTTATTCTCCAATGTCAATGAGAAAACTGTGTAGATCTGAGGTGTCGTCATATGTTGGATAATCACTTATCTCAGTCCCAATCCACCTTATTGATCTGACAGTTGTGCAACGTCTTGAAAATTTTTCATGCCATCCTCATTGCCAATCATGGAATGTTGCTTCAGAGTCTTCATCCACTGAATAGACACTCCTCCAACTAACTAATCCATCTATAGTGAGGTTGATATAATCAGTTTGTTTCCCGATAGTTAGAGTATACAACTAATCAATGAAAATTGTCTCCATATTATCATATGTCGGTTCATTGTACCTTGGCCCTTGATAAGGATCTAGTGGTTGAGTGAACTTCATGCCATCAGACTCAAAATTCATAGTATCATTTTTAAGATCAATGATAGCATAGTTTTCATAGGCCCAATCAATGTCTAACAGAGCTAGATATGGTTCCTTCTCTCCCATTATTTCAATAACCTCGAAATCAGCTATTGTTTTGACACCAGCTAAGTCTAATTCAACATTATGCAGTCTTCCTACTGGATAAATGCAGTATTGGTTCTCCATATACAACCGAATAGGGGAATAAACTAAATTGGGCTTCCCCATTGACTCCCAAGTCTACTTTGGCAAGATATTGACGTCGAAGCCTAAGTCCAACATAACATCCCTTATCTCAAAGTCATCAATCTGAGCATTCAACCTGAACTCTCTGTCAATCCTCCTTTTTCTCCTATGAACCCTGTTTGCCTTCCTTTCTGGAGCAACAATAAATTTCTTTGGGTTTCCTTTAGCTCCCAAGGCCACTTTGATTATGTTTCTCTACTTCTCGGTAATTTTTTCATCATCCAGTATATCATAAAATAGTTGAATCCAAAGATCAACAACCTTTTGTGACCTACTTGAGGATTCCATTTGAGCATATGACTCTCTATCGACCCTTGGTTGATGAGGATTCATCTTATAACATATTTCCACAATTACAGGTGTTGAAGGACTAGGCATCTATCTAAACATTTCTACTACACTCTTAAAGAGATCCTTCTACCGTATAGGATCATACTTGGTATTTTCTAGTACATCCTTCTGAATTTTTATTTGATGTGGAATTTATACATCCACACCAGTGTTTTCTCCTCCTCGATGTCAAATTTATGCATCTACACCAGTCTTTTCTCCTCCTCTAGTGATGATATTAATATTAGGCACCCTTCTTTCGGCCATATTTTTGGGTTCATAATTTATCAGGTTGACTCCTCTTTTCCTGGCACAATATTCCCATTTAGCAATCAGAATCAGATAGTATTTTGTAACATGAGTTTTATTCCTACAGTGTGCACACCAAGGTATTTTTGGAAGTGGGAACTCTCTCACAAAATTCCCTTGCTAATCACAATTGTAGCAGAAAATCGATCCTCTTCTGTCAATTTGCCTGCCTCAGTATCCACCTCTTCCTCTATGACCTCCTCCAGGTCCTTGAGGTCCTTTGTTGAACCTGAATGCAGATCATTCCAATTTGTCTGCAAGTGCATCTAGAGTGCGACATTGATTGGTTTTATAGGAGGGTGAACCACATAACTCACAATACATGGTATTTGGCGCAAGTGTATACTTCTATAAAATGGGACAATGTGTTAGAGAATACATGTGACTTCGACAGATCTCACAGTTTTGTTACCATGACACCCTTGATTAGTCAGAAAGACATGATACTAGATGGGTCCATGAAAAGGTGAAGTAGCAGCAACTTTCGCAACTCCTCCCGTTGGTCCGAATAGCAGAGGGGCCATAGGTGTATTAAAGGGCCCTATACCTCTCAATATTGGACATTCACTTGCTACATGGCCTTCTATGTAACATCTCCTACACCATACTTGCGGTTGACCTACTTTAGGAAGGTTCAACTCTTAAATTTTCTCATTTAACACAGAGATTTGACCCTGTATTTGCGTAATATTAGCATCTTCCGAAGGTCTCATAATTCTTAAGATTCCTAGATATCCTACCATAGCTTCTATCCTCATGGATTGCTCCAATGCTTCTCCCAAAGTAGTTATCATTTGTTGATTCAAGCAGATATGGGTCAAAGGTAATAGCCCCTAAATAAACCATTCTCTCTAATGATCCTCATGGATGGGGTTTTCTAATTTCCCTATCGCATCCTTAAATATATGATTATATTCCCATGCAGAATCACCATCTCTCTGCTTTATCTCCCGCAACTCAAAGAGAGCATGTTTCTCTGACTATGGTAACGAAAATTCTTCTATAAACCTCTACTTCACCTAAGCAAGCGTGAAGGCTTGCCCCTGAGACCCCAACTCAAAGTCCTTCATGTACCATTTTAGAGCTCGACCTCTCAAGGTAGTTTGGAACCCAACTAACTTTTTCACATCTAGAGTCCCACGAGACCTCCAAATGGCTTCGTAGAGAAACAAATGTTTCTCAAAATATCCATCCCCTTTACCCAAAAATGCAAGGTATCGGGTGAGAGATCCTACATTTTGATTCACCATTGAGGGATTTGGAGACCCTATTAAATGAACCCCTAAGGTCTTGGTTGTTATATGACTAAAAAACTTGCCACACTTCCACTACTACCACTAATCTAATTTTTGGAACTCGAAGGGTTAGGAATAATAGAAATTACATAAGGATTTATTATAGAAATTACCATATTCATAGATGGCGGTGGGGGAATGGGTGATTCAAGGATGGTTTCTTTGCCTCCAGCATGAATTTATTTGATCTGGTGGGTCTTGTTTTCTTGTAGTGTTGTGTTTACCTCTTGATGCAATATGGCATCTTTTGGCGTTACAGGTTCTCATTCTCCTACAACTTCCTTTGAGGTCCTGGATGAGTATTCCTCTTCAATGACGATGTCTAACCTTACTCTCTCATCCATATCTTTTGAAATTCCTTCCTCCTATTTGTTTCCTACACAACCTTCACCTCTCTCACGAACCCTTTCTTTCAACCATCAATTGGCAAGTCTCCCTCGTCTTTGCAAATTTTGCAGCTCTTCTAGCTCCCTTCTATGACTACTCTCAAAGTCAATCTCCTTTTGTGACTGATTGGATCTCTTCATTATTGTTTTCATTTTTTTTCTCCACCTATTTTCAATAATAGCATCCCACCTCTCAACATGTACGTCCCTTTTACTTTTCTCTCGACGACCACCATAACTCAAGGAAAATATTATTTTTCCTAACTCATGAACCCTCTCATAAATCACCCTTCCCCAAGCATAGAGGTTTACCCTTCCATATCAATTGAAGGAATAGGTAACATTCCTTCTTCTACTAATAAAACCTTGATCCACAGAGGTATTTCCCATAACATTCTTCTTCCGACTCTTTCTTTGAGTACAACTTTGTCTTTAGAAAAGGCTTGAGGGTTTTCCGTAGCGAACTCAATAATGTAACCATCCAAAGTAGTCTTCACCCATAAGTCCACATCTTGAGATATTTGATGATATAACCGATGAAGAGTCGCTAGACTCTCAACGGTCCAGTTATATATTTTTTGATACGATCTTTGTATTATGGGGCTTCTTGCAATTGATCTAACCACTGAAATAACTCTTCGGGGAACTTAAGCCAAAAGATATCGTATTGGTCACTATCATGCTCTAAATAGAAAATAGTACTTTTTACAACCCTAAATCTTTTGTCCCACAACTCAGCTTCATGTTGCGTGAAAGTGTCGCACCTTCTTTCCCACCAGTCCCCAACCTTAGACTTGTATATATGATGAGGCATCTTTTAAAATATCCCTTTAAATCTCGGTCTTGACAACAGAACCATTTGTTGGCCCAAGATTGAGACTAGGGTTCTCAAAATTTACCAACAAAAGGCACCCATGTAGTCTACAAACGCTAGCATATTCAACCTTTCGCAAGGGAAGGAGGTCTCACCTAAAGCATGGTTGAGACTATGTGATGAAGAGAGCTAAGGAGAATGCAACATCAGATCTAGTTTTACACTACTCAAATTCGTATATTAATTCCCAAATACATGCAGAGACAGTAACCAGATACTTAGACAAATAAAAAAGAAGTAGTTTATGCAAAATAAACATAGATCCATTCACAACATAACAGATCAATTTTAAAAGAAATTTTAGGGCCCAAAACATTCCATTGTATTAGCAACTTCAGTACCAAAATCATCATGCAACATGGTTCTCTAATACATTCTCTTGCGCAGCAAAATCTAACCCCTTGTGACCCATTACAGACCCAAAAGCTTGTTGCAAGTGGAATAGGAATACCAATCGGGATCACTACAATATTTGGATATGATTATGATAATCCAATCCCAACTCAAACGACAGAAACAAAGCTAAGCTTTCTATATTTCATCAACACCCTAGTATCTTAACCCTTTTCCCATTACATTGCCTTCTTATTTGTATGTTTCCTTTGCCGCTTCTTAGATTCATTCCAGTATCTTCTCAACTTATTGTTGGTGCTCGATGCTTTTGACCTTTTTCCATCATTTTTCCAACAGGCTCACGCTGCTTTTCACTTTTTCCACTGCTTTTACACTTTCAGTTATCTCTCAGCATGTTTAACTATTTCCATTGATTTTATTCTTCCAGATGGCTCATGGTGCTTTCCCAAAATTATGGTATTTTCAAAAAGGAGGGCCCAACAAGTGCTTGGCCCTTACACAAATGCAACCACACCTTCAAGATGCATTACTCATCATTGGTGCACTTAGATTTATTCCCAAGAGTAGGAGATGTGTTCCCATGCTCCCTAAACATCTAAACATGTGTATTCCAAGGAGTACGTTCTCCATGTCCTTTTTGGGGTCCAAGGAAACGTTGATAGAGAACGTTCCCCTCAAAAAATGAGATGCTTCTATTGAGTTGTGAAAAAGGTACAAATATTCTCCTTATTACCATGGTTTATGATACATTCTTAATTGACTTTTCCATTAATTATAAGTAATTAGGAAAGGAAATGATTAAAAAGTCTTCTAGAAATGTTATTGAGTGATATTAGATAATTTCTGAATTTCGGTTTGAATTGTTTGATTTTATTGCATAAAATTGACAATTGTTGTTACCTCAAGATAATTGAAGAGATCCTGAAGATACATGAGTTGTTGAAGATCGAAGGAATCAGGAATAAAGTGGGTTTGAAGAAGATTGACACTTTATTTTGTAATCTTTATAAACAATAAAATCAATCATGAGGATCTCTCGATCCTCGGGATAGCTTAATTTACTCATGTCATTGTAATATATAGAGGATAATGAACAGTAGAGAATATCCAAGAAATGTATCCAACCATTCGGATCTCTGAATTGCTCTGTACAAGCAGTCCATTGTAAATGATTTACCAGTTATGGAATTAATGAAAGCCGTGAGCGTTTTGATCATATTTGCATATTGAGTTTTTAGCAGCAGTATCTTCTGAAGATCGTGGGCCCAGTCGGAAGGAGTTATTGTTTCATCTGTAAATCATATCAATTCTATTTCAGTTTTGTGATTTGAATTTCCTTGCAACCATTAAGATAAATTCATGAGTGTGGTGATTCTTTTATAAATTGGTTATGTTATTCAATTACAGAGAATAGATGTTTTGTTTGAAGGTTATCGATTGTTGTTCCATTTCCCATTACTGTAGTTTATTGTTTGAAAGTTCCTCTCATTTTCGCATATGTTGTTCCTTTTATTAAATTTTCATTTGTTGTTCCTTTCACTGAAATTCACATTTGTTGTTCCTTCTTAAATTTACAGTAATTCATTGTTTCTTTTCCAGCAGGTTAAATAATCATTGATAGATTGATTCATTAAATGTTTTCGCAGATTAAATTATTGTTTCTTAGTTAGATGAATTCAGCAAATTAATTAGTGTCTTTGATTCGCAGTATGTTAGTAATCAGATTACAATTATGTTGAGTGAGTTCTTAGTTTCATAATTTTAATGAATGTGTGAGGAACTTGATTATTGATAAACTCAGATTTGCTTTAACTACACGATTTTAACCTCTACAACTATCTGCATAGACTTTATTGATATTCTTGAAAGAAAATATGAATCCTCGGTTGATAAAATAATGTCAGAATAAGGTTGTTTTGAGGACATCTTTAGAGCCCAACATTTTGGCGTCGTTGACGGGGAGAATGTCAAAGATAGCATAGGTTGTGTCTCTGGAGGATGAGGTATTGAAAACGGAAGGTAAGAACCTACGTAGGAAACAAGTAACATGCTTGTGCCAACACCTACCTTCAGTTGATGCATAGAGGTTATATCGGTGCATAGAATTTTGTGTGAGTGTGTATGACTAAGAAGAAAGAACCTAAAAAATTAAAACCCCCACCAAAAAATACAAAATCCCAGGGCTCGGTGCCCCTTGGAAGAAGCACTTTCATAGACGAAATTATCCGAAAAGTTGAATCTCAAGCTTCGGTTGGACCTCGAAAAGGATCCACCTGAATCCCTCAAGCAGCAAATTCACCAATTGGAGCTCATGTTGAGGTTCATAGCAAAACTGAAGGAATTGAGCAAAGTTTCCAAAATACACATACTCCGCCTCGCAATCCTTTAGATGAGGTAAATTATTGTAATTTGGAAGAAGGAGAAGGGGAGACTAGTGGAATTGTTGAGGCAAACCCACCACCACCTGAACCTGGATCTTCTATGATTCTGATAGGAGAAGTAACACCTGAAATCTCAGATATAGGCAGCGCGATCAAATATCCTAAGGGACCAAATAATCAACCACCTTGAATAGAACACCCGGACTAAGAAATCCCTGAAGGTTTTTGGCATATTTTTGACCAAATGGCACAGCCAAATCAACCATGGACCCAGACTTCCACTTTGGAATATCCTATAGTTTACTCGGTTGCTAATGCCCCAATGCAAGCCATTCCACTGCATAATCTTCCAACCTTTCATGGATTTATATCAGAGGACCCTAATGCATTCTTATTCGAGTTTGATGTCCTATCTAGAGGCTATGACTACACCTCTAAACCCCAGAAACTATAACTATTTCCTTCCACTTTGAAAGGAGTAGCTCTGCGATGGTTTATAGGACTAGGGGGAGGAACTATAAATTCATGGGATGAGATGAAACAAGCTTTCCTTAAGAAATATCAAGACTACTGTAGAACTAGAGATTTAAAAGACGAAATATTTCAAATGAATGCAAAAGAAAATGAAACATTAGAAGAATATGTTGAAAGGTTTCAATGTAACTTGCAGATATCACCTTACGATACGCTACCAGGTGAGGTACTTAAAGCCACTCTGATAAAAGGTATGAAGGATGAATGGGTAGAAACATTGAATTTAATGGAAAAAGGTGATATTTATCAAGAAACATATAATAACATTATCCAATTGTGCATTAGGTGTTCACGTGGAAGTACACGAACCAGATCGGGAATACAGTCTCTCCTCACCAGAAATAGTAACATTACTAGCGGGGGTGTCACCTGAGCAGAAGTTGGTAATCTTATAGAAAATTTTAAAACAGACATTTTGAGTACTCTTAATACATAATTGGATGTTTTGCAGGTTAAACAGAAAAAAGCAGAAGATGAACAGACGTTGGCTATATTTTTCCACTGATGCAGAAGGAAACATGGTCTAAGAGAATTTCCCTTGGATGTGGTTCAGATTTGCGCCATATGTGCCAAAGACCATGCGACGGAGTAATGTCCATCACTCCCAGGACTAAAAGTTGTCTTTAAAGAAGTGGAATAGGAAACAAAACTAGTATATCTGATGTCTCAGCATCGCCAATGGAAAGCCCGTCCTCCAGGTACGTTACAAGACCCCTCTTATTTCTTTTCTGGGCAGTATAATCAGCAGCATAATTCTGGAAACACGTGGCAGGGGCAATCATTTTCTAACCCCACCTGGTAGTCCCAGCAATATCCTACTGTACCTTGGCCAAATCAACCAACTATAAATCCCACCTAGCCTAACTTGCAATACCCTACCCCATCTTGGCAGAATTCAAATAATAACCCCTATCCTTCATAGTGGACTAACACGGTTGCCCAAGCCCCCAATTGGAATCAAAATTGGCAGCACCCCATCGGAATGACCAATCAACCCATGGGGATGGCTCCTCAAGCTCATCCCACTTTACAAGCCCCACTTCAATTACCACATAACCCTCAACCTCAAATGCGCCCTCAACTACCATCTCAACCCAACCTGAATCCGAACAACAGACCAGCCCACTTCGTGCAAATTGTCGAGAATTTTGAGGGTGAAATCAACTCTGTAGGGTGCAACAAACTCCGGTTGAGGTCAGGGCGTATAATTTCTCCTGAAGAAATTAACGTTCATCAAGAGAGGGAGAATGAGAATAATAAACAACCAGCAACAAAGCCATTGACTGTGTTCATAACAGAAGAAACAGAGCAAGGGGAAAACACAGTCGAGCAACATAATCTTGATGAAGACGTAATTCCTCCTCCCCCATTTCCCAAGAGGCTAATGATAGCAAAACCAGTTGAATATCCTAACTTCGATATCATCGGGGAACTAAAGAATATATATGTTAAGATCCCAATCCTACGGGCTCTCCAAGACATCCCAATTTATGCAAAAACAATTAAATAATTATGTGGGAAGAAGATCGTAAGGAAAACTAAAAGTCTGTCAACTGTTCATGTGGTAGGAACTTTGTCCGGTCTTATTCTAGGTAAGCAAGAGCCAGTCAAGTATGCAGACCCAGGGAATCCCGTGGTAATAGTTCAATACAAGGTTTTTTTTTCCAAATACACTAGTGGATTTTGGGGCAGCCATTAACATTCTGACCATCGAGACTTGTAATGTCCTGGGTATCACCTCCTTCGAACCTACTTCAATTATGTTAGAACTAGCTGATAGATCGGTGGTTAAACCAGTTGACACACTATAATATATAGCAATTTTGGTCGACTCTTGGGAATACCCAGTTGATTTCCTCGTTATTAACCCAAGAAGTAGACTCGATGGACATCCATTGATATTGGGACGACCATGGCTAGCAATAGTAGATGCATAAATAGGATGTCCCACAGGCAACATGACAATCACTAGGGGAAATGCTACAAAGAACCTTATTCTATACCCTCCAACTAAACCAAGTCTGCATGTCATACACCAGCAGTTGCAACCACCTAGATATACAAAAGAAAACCTACGATCTCCTCTCACACTAGAAGTTGCTCTTGGGCTCAAAAACCATCTAGAAGATGATGTGATCAGTAGCTTCATTAACAACCCAGCTGCTATAGGCAATCCAGCATGTCAAATGCTAAAAGTTGTTTTAGACAATGAAGAACAGGGAGATCCTTTGGAAGAACTAATGGAGCAAAAGATTCCCACTACTGTTGTCCATAACAACATTTCAGTTGAAGTTTCACCAGGGAGGTTTCTAAATATTAATGCTAATCTGAATGAGCAACAGCAGCAAAAATTGATTCAGATCCTTTCTAAATATCAACAGGTGTTTTCTTGGGAGTATCCCGACATGAAGGGCATTGATATCCAACTCTATACACATCATATCTATATTGAAAAATATGCCCGACCCATCCGACAGCCCCAACGAAGATTGAATCCTCACCTCAGGGACGTTGTCAAAGAAGAATTATAGAAATTTTTGGATGTAGACTTCATATATCCTATTTCAGATAGTCGGTGGGTCTCTCCACTAGTAATCGTCCCCAAGAAGAATGGAGGGGCAAATCTATGTAGACTACATAGAACTCAATAAATCTACCTAGAAGGACCACTTTCCGCTACCTTTTATTGATCAAGTCCTTGATACTTTAGCAGGGAAGCAGTTTTTCTCCTTCCTAGATGGATTTAGCAGTTATAATCGGATTCAGATTGCTCCAAAAGACCAGGATAAAACTACATTTACATGTCCCCGGGGTACCTTCTCATATAGATTATTTCTCTTTGGGTTATGTAATTCTCCATCTACATTCCAGAGAGCTTTTTTAAGCATATTTTATAATTTGATTAATGAGGGACTTGAAGTTTACATGGACGATTTCACCCCTTATGGCACTGACTTTGATCAAGATTTAAGTAATCTGGAGAAGGTACTGGAACGATGCATTGCTACCAGTCTATGTTTGAGTCATGAGAAATTTCATATGATGATGACTGAAGGTGTGGTACTATGACACTATGTTTCTGCGGATGGAATCAAGGTAGACCCAGCAAAAATAGAGGTAATCCTTAATCTGCCTACACCTCGTACGCAAATTGAGGTATGTAGTTTCCTTGGCTGTGTAGGATATTATCATAGATTCATAGAAAAAATTTCAAGAATAGTTGCACCTTTACATGCTTTAACTGGTAATGTGGAATTTCAGTGGTCTGATAAGTGTGATGTTTCATTTGCAGAACTCAAAAGGTTGGTTTCAATAGCACTGGTGCTAAGAGGACCAAACTAGAAATTACCATTCCACATCTCTACAAATGCATCGGATATCGCCATAGGCGTTGTCCTTGGACAGGAAGAAGACAAGAAACCTTATGCTATTTATTTTATTAGCAAAAATCTTACTCTCGCTGAATTAAATTACATAGTAACAGAAAAAAGAACTTTTAGCCATTATACATGCTATTAATAAATTTCACCAGTATATAATAGGCTATCCAGTTATTATGTATACTGATCATTCTGCTATTAAATATTTAGCTAACAAACCTATTACTAATGTATGGGTTACTCGATGGTTATTACTATTGCAGGAATTCAACATCACCATCAAGGATTGGCCCGGAAGAGAGAATCTCGTTGCATATTTCTTGTCTCGCATACCCAAAACAAATAACTCTTTGACAATTGAAGACCAATTCCCTGATTAACATTTGTTCATTGTCACTATTAAGACGCCTTGGTACGTTGATGTGGTGAATTATCTAGCAGCTGGGAAACTACCATCACACCTGTCATCAAAATAAAGGAAACTAATCATTCAGCATAGTGCACGGTTCACCTGGATCCGTGGATATCTTTTCCACACAGGGTCTGATCTTCAGATCCGAAGATGTGTCAAAGATGATGAAATCTATGATGTCTTGAAGGAGGGTCACGATGAGCCCTGTGGCAGACATTTTGCAGACCGTAGAACTAGGAATAAGGTTTTACAGATGGGCTATTATTGGCCCTCAATATTTAAAGATGCAAAGAAGTATGTCCAGTCCTGCGACAACTGTCAGAGGATGGGTCAACCAGGCCAAGATGATGAAATTCCCCTACAAGCACAAGTGGTGGAAGAACCTTTCAAGAGATGGGAACTGGATTTTGTTGGCCCCTTCAACCCAAAATCAAACCAGAAATCCTATATACTAGTTGCAATAGACTATATGACCAAATGGGTAGAAGCAGTGGCCTTGCCAAACGCAATTAAGGAGGAATTCATTAAGTTTCTCTTTGAATTATTTGTATGCTATGGATTACCCAAGGAACTAATCATTGGCATAGGTTCGCAATTTACATCCCATAAAATCACGACCATCCTGCGCAATTATCACATTAAACACAGAGTTACCTCCCCATACCACCCACGGGAAAATGGACAAGTGGAAAGTACCAATAAAGTCTTGGAGGCAATATTGACAAAAACAGTCTCAACAAACCGTCAAAATTGAGCAGTCGAGCTTCCAAATGCCTTATGGGCCTATCGCACAACATGGCATAACACTACTGGATACTCTTCTTATCATCTAGTCTTTGGAAAAGAACCTATTTTTCCAATTGAATTTGAGATCAAGACTCTAAGAATGTCCAAGAAAATTGGACTGGATCTTACGGAGGCACACACACAACGCTTACAACAACTCAATGATTTAGATGAAGCACGCTTGTTCTCCCTTCAGCGCATAGTTTTTATTCAGCAACAGAGAGCTAGCTGGCACGATAAGCATATCAAGAAGAAATCCTTCCAAAAAGGTGATTGGGCACTTCTCTATGATTCTAGATTTCAGGATTTTCCTGGAAAATTGCAAACAAGGTGGTTGGGACCATATGAAATCAATTAAGTTCATGATAATGGCATTATCACTTTAGTTACCATCGATGGGTCTAGCTCTCCTTTTCTGATAAATGGACATCGGCTACAACTCTACCATCAGCTGCTCTCAAAAGAATCACTCTGCCAAGAAGTAAGTAATGATTGCACTGTTCAAATTTTAGTTGGTTGGGAAGGTAACCCAGCAGCTTCAGTTCCATGAAATTGTTGTTCTTTAAGCATTGTACATATTGTATATAGTTTTCTTTCAGGATTTGATTGAGTTTTTTTTACTTCCTAGGAAATTCATTATAAGAAAATTTGGAGAACAAAACACCATAAAAGATGACTGTAATGAATATAATTAGCACTATTTTATGTTCCTTATTCAAACTTCAAATTGCTCTTGTCTCACTTTGAAAAACTCATCGAATATAAACCTTGTTTTACACAGGAAATGAATATGTCATGTTCTACAGCAAAAAGTCAGGCGATTGCACTAAAAGAATGCGCAGCTATAATAAAAAATGAATGCATGACACTAACAAACCATCCAATACTTCCAGCATTGAATAAACCTACCCATAAAAATTGAATGAATTTAGTTGATGACTAATCAATCCTAGATTCGCTAAAACAAAAATGTCTACAGGAGGTTTCCAATTACTTAATTAGATGGTTAAAATTTGAACATCATTGTTTCTGTTCATTCGAACATAACGACTGTCATTCCCTTTGTTGTGATTGTTGTTCCCTTTGCAGGTAGTATCATTCATTTGAACGAAACAATTGTCGTTCCCTTTGTCGTGATTGTTGTTCCCTTCACAGGTAGCGTCGTTCATTTGAACGGAACAATTGTCCTTCCTTTGTTGCGATTGTCGTTCCCTTTTGCGAGTTGTATCATTCATTTGAATAGAACAGTTGTCGTGCCCTTTATCACGATTTTCGTCCCTTCTTTCCGGGTAGCGTTGTTCATTCGAAAAGAAACAATTGTTGTTCCTTTTTGCGGTTGTCCCTGTTGTTGTTCCTTTCCTTTGAAAATAACGATTTTTCACCAACAACACATCGTTTTGATACGTAGACACTCCTATTGGGTATGAACTTCACTAACTTTCGGCACCACTTCTAATTATCATAGTAACGATTTGTCATTTTCTTATGTGTACTATCTAGCAGACCTTAATGAATTATTTTTTGGATTGATTTCTCTGAATTATCTTAATATTGTTCATAATCCTTAAGAACCATAATTCGTTTATTTCCCTTATATATACATATACTTGAATGACAATTTGCCTTCATATCATAATCAAGAGTCTAAGGAACATTTTTACTTGGAATTCTTACACTTCTTACGCCACCCCTCACTCTTAAGGAGTAGATGAGCCTCCCTTAATAAAGACTAAAAAAAATTAAAAATTAAAAATAAAGAAAGAAAATAAAACTTCCCCCACAAAGGATAGGGGGTATCATCATGAGCCAACCTACCACGATCATAAGATAATAACATAAGTGACATTCCCACTATGGATACCACACCAGGGCAATGGCCTTTGGCATTTTTTCGTCAAAGGACGAGAGGTCTCATCACGAGTCGGCTTGTTCACTTAGGTTACGATCTAGTGAGTGGCATTATCATTATCTGGGTACCAAACCAGGATAGTGGTCTTTTTGGGAAAAGATGATTCAAATTATTTATTAAGGATACAGTCTCATCTATGGGTTAAAAGGAAACCCTGTCGAGGCTATGGACGCCTGCTGGCAGCAGTGGATCTGCCTGTGGCATGTAAGTTTATCTTAAATACGCTAAGTTTTTTGTGTGTTCCTAGACTTCCGTTCTTAAAAAGAGGCTATCATTTCGGTTATATTCAATAACAAAGGAAAGTAACAAAGTTATGACATGTGGAATATTTATAACACGTGAACAAATTTAGATTACTCGAAATCTTTTTCCTTAAAACATTTTTGAATATAGGTATTTGAATGTATATTTCCCACAAAAGAGTGATTATTGTTCATGATTATCGTTAAAGTGCTTTTGAAGGTTATTAATGATTGTTCTCCCAACAGCGGCAGTGGCGTAGTAATTACCCCTCACTTGAACTACCTGCCATCATTACACTCGCACATATCGACGATCGAGGTCAACCCTTTCATTTATTAGGGGGTGGCTATTCTGCATGTTTATCAATATATCATAATGATTACAATGAATGGAACAATTCACATTTCTATGCACATTTGTTGTTCGGTGATTTTTACCATTTCTGGTAATATTTTCTCACAAGATGGTGGTCTAACTAAGTTGCAACCAAGAACGATAGTCGTGATGAATTTATTGCAGAAGATATGGGCGGCTGAAGCATCCGCCGAGAGCCCACATTGCTGCAAATAACCGACCAGGAAAGGGAAATTTTACATCGTCTAGGGTGGACAGAATATTTCAACAGATTGCAGGGATATCACATAAATATCACGCTATCATTTTTCCAAAATTTATAGAGGGGAGTCTCGATCGTTCGAGACATGCAAATCCCGGTCACTGAGGAAATTTTAGTCGAGGTAACAAGCCTCCCAAACGTAGCCACACAGTGGACAAGGAAATACACAGCACTCAAGGAGGATGTGGAGTCTTTCGTGGAACCAGGAGAAGAACTTGACAAAAAGGGGAAAAGACTCAACCCCATTGTTCTCAACGAGCCATGGAGGGAGCTAGCAGGAGTAATTCAAATATATATCACATGTGATGGGAGATACGATGCAGTGAGACCGCGCCACCTCAAACTGCTAGCATCACTAAAACAGAGGTTGGTAATAAATTTGCCATTTTTTCTAAATGTCATGTTACATGAAGTTGATGCAAGGACCCAGAAGGCCAAAGACCATGTCAAAATAATTAGTCATCATGGACTAGTAAAATTAATAGTAAACAGGGCCTTGCGCCAAACACAAATCACTTGGGGAGATTTCATTGAGCCCCCACAAATTGAACAACCTGAAATGCACCATAAAATTTCCCCGCATGGAATTGAGGCAGCCCAGGTAGGAAGAGACAGTGCCCAAATGGAAGTTCCAATACACCAGTCTAAAATTGATGCAGACCCCATCCAACTGGCAGAAACTCAGACCATATAGGAAGAAACATCAAAGAAGAAGAGAAAAAGAACAATTGATGTTCATGAAACCTCCACTGCGAAAAGAAGGAGTAAAAATACAGTACATATTGAATAAACTCAGGAAAGTGTACAGACAGAACAACCCTCTCATGAAACTGTAAAGACTGAACAGCCCTCACATGAGAACACTCAGGAAAATGTACAGACAGGGAAGCCATCACTCTAAAGCCTTACAGAATAGTTCTTCAGAAGTTATGAAGTAGAGATGGCTCGAGTACTGGGAAATTTAGGGACACCAATTGTTGAAAACACAGACAGGTCTGGACAACCCCAAGCACCAACTTCCTAGACCCTGTCTTGGATATTCCTGATATGGAGATGCCATCTCCTGAACAAACATAACAGCTAGAACCTCGCATTGAGGAAAATAATCCTTTAGAACAAACAGAGCATCCAGAAGAAACAAGGGAGCAGTCACCATCTGATCAAGGTGGGGAAGACCTCAAAATTCCCCATAGACAGAAGAAAACAGTAGGCAAAGGCACAATAAAATCAGAAAATTAAAACATGAAAACAACATATTGAGGAAAAGGGTTAAGAGGATAAAAGTGTTAAAACAAAAATTTGGTAGATTAAAAGAAATAATTAAACAACTTAGGAAGTAGTTGGAACATGTTGATAAGGCCCATAAGAAGAAGAAATCCAAGAGGCCTAGAGTGCAGGGGAGAAATCCACCTCCCAGAAGAACAGTCCACACCAATTCTGTTGGAACACAAACAAAATTGCATGCTCCTTTGGAAACAGCTGAAACAGAAACTTCGACTGAGATTCCAGCCACAGAAGAAACAATTGTTCAAACTGAAGGAGTGTTTCCTACAAATCTTCATGCTCCTTTGGAAACAGCTGAAACAAAAACTTATATTGAGATTCCAACCACAGAAGAAATAGTTGATCAAACTGAAGGAGTGTTTCCTACAGATATTTCTGATCCTTTGGAAACAATTGAAATAGGAACCCAGACATATGATCCAGCAACAATAGAGACAGATGTTCAGACTGAAGAAGCATCTCAGCCCCTTGAACAGGATGCCATCATTAACAGGTTGGAAGCAGAACTGGTGCAATCCCAACAAAACCTGACTCAATGCAGAAGTGAAATGGTAATAATGGCAGAACCTCGGAGAGTTGTCAAACAACTTAAAGCCATGTCAGCAACAGAGAATGAGACCTTTGTTGAGCTCAGCGGAACTCAAAGAAAGGTGAAGAAAATACAGGGCCAGTTAGATGGAGCTTTGAAGCAAATCAAAGAAATTTGTTTTGTTTATTCTGATATAGTAGCTTGCAGGACCCCTACTACTAATTACACCTTATTTCTATTAGAACATTATCTGATGTTGAGAATAAAATTTGTTAGAGCAGGCAAACCTTTTGAGTTTACCACTATTTTTTATGGTGTTTCATGTTTTAGAGAACAAGAGGGTGGAGTTCAATACTTTCTGTGTGAACTATACCTTCACAACTTCATCTTAAGAGAAAACATAAATGAGAACCTCAGTCCTTTCACTGGGGACATACTGTTTCAGGCATTCTTGTCCTTTGCCAGAAACCAAACCAGGTGGGCTAAAGCACACAAGGTTTTCATGAAAAGGGAAACTGGGCTAGACCTATGGATCAGAGGAGAACCTCCTAAAACCCTTAAAACCATTATGCAGCACAAAACATTCATGAAGAGGGAAAATGTTGTAGAATCTTTATCTCCCATCCATAAACATGTTGTACATTCAGGTCTACAATGTTTTAGAGAGCTTAAAGAAGAAGCCATTTGTGTTGCCAAACTAATATGGGATGTCTCCTCAAATGCAGTCAAGAACAGGGAACCCTTTGGTTTCAGAAATTTCCACGCAGCCACCTTCAGGTTAGAGAGGTATGTCAAAATGATTTTAGATGAAGGGCCTTCCTCGATTGGATGCAGGTACAGTCCTCCCATTATTTGGTGTCCTCCAGATGGTTATCAGAGTAATTATGAACTTCGTAAAAAGGAGGAAGATGTTTCTTTTGAAGTGCTTAAAGGTAAGCATGGGCTTAGGAGACCTCGAGACAAGACCTCTCCTCCCTTCAGTATCACTGCTTTACATGTAAATTCTCTACTTGCATGAGGACATGCAAAAAGGTAAGCTGGGGGGTATGTTGAATTGTGAAAAAGGTACAAATATTCTCCTTATTACTATGGTTTATGATACATTCTTGATTGACTTTTCCATTAATTAGAAGTAATTAGGAAAGGAAATGTTAAAAAGTCTTCTAGAAATGTTATTGAGTGATATTAGATAATTTCTGAATTTTGGTTTGAATTGTTTGATTTTATTGCATAAAATCGACAATTGTTGTTACCTCAAGATAATTGAAGAGATCCTGAAGATACATAAGTTGTTAAAGATCGAAGGAATCGGGCATAAAGCGGTTTTGAAGAATATTGACTCTTTATTTTGTAATCTTTATAAATAGTAAAAGCAATCCTGAGGATCTTTTGATCCTCGAGATAGCTTAATTTACTCATGTCATTGTAATATATAAGGGATAATGAATAATAGAGAATATCCAAGAAATGTATCCAAGCATTCGGATCTTAGAATTGCTTTGTACAAGCAGTCCATTGTAAATGATTTACCAGTTATGGAATTAATGAAAGTCGTGAGCGTTTTGATCATCTTTGCGTACTTAGTTTTTAGCAACAGTATCTTCTGAAGATCGTGGGCCCAGTCGGAAGGAGTTACTATTTCATTTGTAAATCATATCAATTCTATTTCAGTTTTGTGATTTGAATTTCCTTGCAACCGTTAAGATAAATTCACGAGTGTGTTGATTCTTTTATAAATTGGTTATGCTATTCAATTACAGAGAATAGATGTTTTGTTTGAAGGTTATCGATTGTTCTTCCATTTCCCATTGCTGTAGTTTATTGTTTGAAAGTTCCTCTCATTTTCGCATACGTTGTTCCTTTTATTAAATTTGCATTTGTTGTTCCTTTCGCTTAAATTCAAATTTGTTGTTCCTTCTTAAATTTACAGTAATTCGTTGTTTCTTTTCCAGCAGGTTAAATAATCATTGATAAATTGATTCATTAAATGTTTTCGCAGATTAAATTAGTGTTTCTTAGTTAGATGAATTCAACAAATTAATTAGTGTCTTTGATTCGCAGTATGTTAGTAATCATATTACAATTCGGTTGAGTGAGTTCTTAGTTTCATAATTTTAATGAATGTATGAGGAACTTGATTATTGATAAACTCATATTTGCTTTAACTACATGATTTTAACCTCTACAACTATCTGCATAGACTTTGTTGTTATTCTTGAAAGAAAAGACGAATCATCGGTTGATAAATTAATGTCAAACTAAGGTTGTTTTTATGACATCTTTAGAGCCCAACAGCTTCTACGCTCTCTTTTTGCCAAAGTTCGTTGTTTTGAACTCTTGATAATTATTGGTAATACTAAATTCTTAAAGAAAAGGGATAGAAAAGGAAAAATAAAGGAGAATGTCAACTTTTACTTAAATTTTTAACATTTACAGTTAATTGTTCTAAGATGTTTGAGAGTGGTTTTAACCTCATCGGAGTTCATATGGAGAAATTAGAATTTCATATCCCATTCAGAATTCAATAGACTTGATAGTTTTCAAGATTTCAAAATTAGCAGGATTGCAACATTTACATTGGAGTCTATCATGTATGAGGGTATCGAATTAGCATTTAAACAAGAACAAGGTTATCATGATGTAAAATGTATCCTATGTCATTACTTTAAAAAAAAGGAACCCTTCACTCAAGCCAAAATCACTAAGTAGGCATGTTAAGTTTTTTCTACACATTTTTGAGTCTTGGATTACGTAGTTTCATCAAAGATGGATAGTGTTTACCGATGTCCCTAGAGGATTTAGGTAGAGGCAAAGGCTAGATGAGGAGGCAGAGGATGACATTGATGATGAGAATCCCAATATAAGCAATGGTTTTGATGATATATAGTTAATTGTTGTAGCATAATGTTTATTTGGACTCTAAGGGTCATTTACAACCTCACTGTCTATGTACTACATTTCATATATGTATCGTGATTCACACTCGATGCCATTTTTCTATATTCATTCTTAGTACTTACATGCTATATACTTGAACAAACTTTGCATATCTGGTGTCTAATGGTTTTAATTTACATTGTTGTGTGTGTTGCATTATTTATGTATTTTTTAGTAAACTATCTCACCAACTGATTATGGTTCCATACTAGTCAGACCTCAATCAATTTTGACTCTGATTACTTTGATACATGTAATAATGAATGTTATTGGTGCATTGTTATGTATAATATTTCAGTGAATTATATTTTAGTTTCCATATGTTTTGGTTTATATTTCATAGTACTTCAAAAAAGTTTCCATATGTTGGAGAGCCTGATTCCCATTATGACGTTCCCCAGAATTTGCAGTGCTTTTACATGTACATGGATGTGTCTCCCTCCTTCTGAATTCTAGCATCTCGTAAACTTGGTGAAACATGGTTACTCATTTACTCACAACAATCCTCTAGCACCAAACAAAATAATGCTCGCAAAATCATTTACCACGTAACCAAAGGGGTGGGATACATTGCCCAAATAATTAAGATAGATGAAGATAAAAATATGTGGCAGAACAACAAAAAAAATCTTGATGAGCACTCCATCCAATATATAATACATGCCTATGAAAAGAAAAAAGTGGTAAGATATCTTCGTACAAAGTGTTCAGATCCTTTCCTTGGGAACAACCAGAGAATTGAAATATGGTAGTCCAATGTATAAATCCAAATCCGTCGCTTGATATTAAAAGAGCTATAAATGATGTCAACATGTGACTAACAAGTTGTAAGTGTATATGCCTCTGATTTCCTGCAAAATGTAAATCAAATGCACACCCAACTAGTATTACTAGCACAAGTTTTCAAGCACTATTAAGCAGAATCTCAATGTATTGGTCCTATATATATATATTCTAAATGGAACCAGCGAGACAATCAATAAGAGTGGTTTTTGTTGAATTTTATATCATAGTGTTATTATTCAAACTCTCGATAAAGGAAAAGTCCTATCCTTAGTAGCAGAGCCAAGAAGCAACCGTCAAGCCATAGAGGTCCTAGAAGCAATTGTTAAGCAAACCACCCACTATCACCTCAATGACCTTACCTCTCAATTGCTTCTAGGCTCTCCTACTAAGGTTAGGAATTTTCCTTTATCAAGAATTTAAGTAGTAACACCTCTTCTCAAGTTGTTGTCTCCTTTTAAAAAGGTCCTCCAAAATTTAACGTTGATTCTCAAAAATCATAAAGAACAAGAAAGAGTAGTAAGATAGGTCATAAGTATTAAATGACAAGAGGTTATATGAGTTATGTGCAAACTTGATATAAACATCGACCTCGTTGTATGACACTAAAATAACTCTACAATGTTGTTTATGGGCATGGAGATCAAGTTTAGTTGTGTCCACCAGTTAATGTCCATGCATGTCTAGAAATGAAATCTAAAAGCTACAAGACAAGTCAAAGATAAAGACAGCCATTGAGAAGACATTTAAAGAGAAAGAAACGATCCAAGGAGCTAGATGTCATTTTTGAACATTTAATGTCCCCATTTTATGGGCCTCTTGCTCTGCAATTGGAGGTGACTTTATGGGTTTGTGTCGGTCTGATCAGAGGGGTAATTTGATGTTACATGTGAGCTCAGATAGTTTACAGGAGTTATATGATGCTTTCAAATGTTATTTTTGGCTTTCGGTTTGGGCTCCAAAATTCTGGGTGGGATCATTTATTTTTAGTAAATCGCCTGGCCAGGTCCGTTTATCATATGTCATCATCAGGATCACTCCTGCGCAGTCAGTTTTCAATTCCGATGCATTTCAACCATTCCCATAATTTGGAAGTGATACTGAGCATTATTTAATTAATTTCACTAAGGTTTTTATTTTAATTAAATTATTTAAAGGGGGGCACCTTAGTGTTATATCTTGTTGGAACTGAGAGAAAAAGCTCTAAATGTTGGGATGCTGAAAAGTGACTTCAAATGCCTGGAAATGTTTTAATATAAAATAAATCACTTTTTGGAGTTAAAAAGGTTAATAAATTAATAAAGTGACTTTGGGAGAAATTTTAAAGAAATATTTTATAGTCATTTTATATTATTTAATTGGGTGGAAACGGTAAAAAGGGGATAAAAGAAAAATTGGAGCTCATTCTCTCATTATTCAGGATCATTTTATCAAAATCAATTTGGAGAGCTCTTGAAGCTTGTTGGCTTTGGGACTGAAAACCCTTGAGTAGATTGGGTTTGGTGGTCAAATTAATCCACCCTAACTGATCTAGAAGGAGAGATCACTCAAATTCATTGCAGAAGGAAGACTCCATTTTTCTAAATCGTGTGGGCATTTGCAGAGTTCTTGGGTGTTGGTTGAGGTTGTCTTAGTGCAGATCGAACAACAGACATTCTCCTTGGTCTTTCTTCTTTGTTCGTGCCATTGTTGTTGTTTGTGGAGGTCGATCTTGGACAGGCCAAGCAGCTATTTTACTTGTTTCTCTTTAAGAGAGAGATCATACATGTTTTGCATCTCGTGGGAGATCTAGAGAGGGTCTGTCCCCTTTATTATTAGATCGTGAGTTGTAGGAGAAGTCGTGGCAATTACTTGTTGTTGGTGTGAGTGTGAAAGAAGGGTCGTGCCATTCCTTGTTGACTATGGAAGTATTGGAGAAGATCGTCCCGATAATGTACAGGTTGTGGAGTTTAAAAGAGTGTTGATCCAGTTCAGAACTAGTTGTTATCATTCACATCCATTTCCAGCGTTTAACAGTTCACATCTACTTTAGACCGTGGTATTTTTAAGGGGTTGTTGTACATCATACATATATTGTTGTCCATGAGAGTCACTTATAGATCAGAAATAATGAAGAGATATGACGGTATTTGCTAGTTTTTATGTTGTTATATCAGATTTAAAAGAGTTGTAATCATTTCCATTTTATGTATTGTTGTTTATGGGTATTTTAATACAATAAAACTCTTTTGTGCCAAATTCATGTGGAATTGTTGTGAATTGTTTGACAAAATTTTGAACCAAATAAACACAAAATATATCAGCAGTAAACACCAAAACCATATCAGCAATAAGGCAAGGGTTATTACAGGTATGACATTATTGGAAAGAAAAAGCACTGAAACAAATAAACACCAAAACCCTATCAGCAGTAACACAAACATATCAACAAACTAGTAAGGGGATACTACAGTGGTATCATAGTTATGCATCTTGCCAGCCTGAGAGGAAATCAGTAAAAGGGTAATGTCAGATTGTTTATGATAAGTGACTAGCACTTATACCTTTCAATTTCAGCAGTGGTAACTTGGTATCAAGGTCCATTCAATGGCTTAAGAAAGATGAAGACAAATCAGGAACTCATGGCAGAACTTTCACAGGGCTTTCAAGGATATTAGAAGAATCTAACAACATTGTTAGAGCATCCTTAGTTGTTAGAGCCTCACTTGTCAGTTGGGAAGAAAGAATAGGGGTTCAAATATGAAGTGGTTTATGATGTGAATGCTTCACTTCATGATGGAGGTTTGACAGAACCACGGGATGACTTTTTGGAAGTGCATGCATCTATTCATGATGAGGATGTGTGCAATGAGGTTGACAAAACGGAAATTTCTAATACACCATTAAAGCTATCCTATGAGACTGGTAACACCAGTGCATATGATGGGCATGTTGATAACACATATGAGGAAGTTTTCCAATTGGATTTGGTGTTGGATAAATTTCCTTTGGATGTTGCTCTGATTTCTCGAGAGTTATGCATGAAGGATGACAAAGAGAAAGTTGATTTTGGGAAGCATGATTGTGAATACAAATCAGAAAAATTTGCATAAAGATGATAGATTCCATGAGTCCCATCATTTGACAGGGAAATTGAAGGTAAGTGAAGACATGATTATTACAGCGATAACACATTTTGATGATACTCATAAGTTGATGGCAAATTGTTGTTGGAAGGAAGAACCTCCAGGGACACATAAGAATTTTGAAGGAAAATTTTCCCTTGCAAATTTCCAGACACTCAGAGAAGCATTGATGGTGATGAAATCTAATTACCTACACCTACTTTCAGATAGAGATCATCTTCTCATTCTTTATGAAATTTATTTTGATCTGATAAAAGGGAAAGATGAGGAAGTTGATAAGCTTACCCATGGGCTTAAATTTACCAAGGATTCTTTGAAGAGCACTCAAATGGCCCTTCAAGAATCAAAAATTCAGGTTGATGAGCTTTGTGTGGAGTTGAGTTTGGTGCATTCTTCATCATCCACAGCAGAAACTCGGTCATCTATAGCAACCATAACACATGAGGATGTTAGTGGTACTCATGATTTGAGGGAAGAGCCTCTTGTGATGGTCAAGCATGAGCATTCATATTTGCAGGGGCTTGAAGAGAGATATGACTCAAAAAATTATGATTGTACACATAGTTTGCATCATGGGGATCATGAGCCACCTCTTTTGGAGATCCCATTCAAGGCTCAAGTCATAGCAATAGATGAGATAGTTGAGCATATACCTGGTGGACCAACCAACTGGGAAGTGTATGCATCCATTGGTTGTGGGAATGGGTATATTAAAGATTTGGACACAACAATCTAGGATTCAAGTTCAGATGACACTAGTGGAGTGAATGCACAGGATAAGATTAAAATGGAACAAAATGATACAATAGATTTCCATTGAAAATAATCATTTATTGCATCCACAAGTGAATTATGCACAAGTCTCTATATTAGTGATGTAGAGATTGTCATTGATAATTCGTGTGAGGAGAAGACGGATTCTTTTGAGGATAGTATGTTAGTTCATAACGTTGTCTCGACATTTTTTCTTGAGAATTGCAGGGCAAAAACTATTGGAAAAACTAACATCATTGCCATCATGTTTGCAAAGAAGGCTTACAGAGCTAATGTGAAATTTGTTCTTCGTGATCTAAGTTGTGAGACACCTCATAATGCATGCGATGGCAGTGGGGTAATATGGACTCCAAGTGACTATTCGGGTATTTCATTAACACAAGCGGGCGAATTTCACCTTGATCGCACGGTGAGGTCTCCTACTTTGTTTCCATCAGATGGTTGCATGCAAAAACAGGAATCAAAAACTTGGCTTATTTGGATTCCAATGGTTATCAATGTAACGCAGTGAGATTCAATAGGTATTGGTGATGGTGGACTTCTAATTTGACTATGGGATCCAGGAATTCATCTTATTAGTAAATTGCTTCAAATTTTGATAATGATTAACAGAGTTGTAATACTGATTAGTCTATTTCATTTTTGGAATGTCATGAGAGGAGATGTTGAGGCTCATTCTATATGGCGGAACAGATTCTCTTTGTCAATATGCAAGATCGAGTCTGGCAGTGGATTTGCAAACTTTGACTTCACTGAGATGCATTTGCAAGATATGATTCCTGGTAGTGGGTTCAGCGCTTTCAAGCATTTCAGCTTGGGGCTCTATGAGAGGAGAATGCAGTCTGGGTACGATGGTGAGATAGTTATGATCAGAGTGGCGCAGTGTGAGCATGGTGGTTCATTTCTGAGACTAGCTTGGGACCCTGGGATTACATTGTTTGGCAATTCAACATTGATAAAGATGTGAAAGCGAATTTTTACTTTCAGAGGTTTACTCCTGTGGTGCATTGGATTGGTTTCCTAGAAAAACAATTCTTTAAGGGTTTGACCGAGTTTGTGCAGTATCTGATTGCTCTACTTATCGGTAGTATTCAAGAAGCCTCTTGTGTTAGTACCTTGCAGGATAGTGCTTTGAGCAGAGGGTGTTTCACATCTTCCAAGTTGGTTTGGGACCCTGGGATCATTCTCCATTTCAATTTGGTTCAATCGGTTGATCGTAAAGTTGTGATGGCATTGCTTGTGGACAAGCAATCTTTGGGAAGGGAGGATTGTAATGTCCCCGTTTTATGGGTCTCTTTCTCTATAATTCGAGGTGGCTTTCTGGATTTGTGTCAGCCTGATCATAGGGGTAATTTAATGTTACATGTGAGCTCAGATGGTTTAGAAGAGTTATATGATGTTTTCAAATGTTATTTATGGCTTTCGATTTGGGCTTCAAGATTCTGGGAGGGAGCGTTTATTTCTAGTAAGTCACCCGGCCAGGTTCGTTTATCATCTTTCATCATCGGGATCACTCCTGCGCGGTCAAGTTTCGGTTCCAATGCATTTCAACCATTCCCGTAATTTGAAAGTGATATTGAGCATTATTTAATTCATTTCACTAAGGTGGTTGTTTTAATTAAATTATTTAAGGGGGACACCTAAGTGTTATAGATCGTTGGAACCAAAAGGAAAAACTCTAAATGTTGGGATGCTGAAAAGTGACTTCTAGTGTACGGAAATGTTTTAACATAAAACAAATCACGTTTTGGAGTTAAATGGATTAATAAATTAATAAAGAGACTTTGGGAGAAATATTGAAGAAAGATTTTATAAAGTCATTTTATATTATTTAATTGGACGGAAATGGTATCAAAGGGATAAAAGAAAAATTGTAGCTCATTCTCTTATTATTCATGATCATTTTATCAAAATCGATTTGGAGAGCTCTTGAAGCTTGTTGGCTTTGGCACTGAAAACTCTTGAGCAGATTGGGTTCGATGATGAAACTAATCCACCTTATCTGATCTAGAATGAGAGATCATTCATATCTCTCACTGGGATTCATTGTTGAAAGAAGATTCACCATTTTGCTAAATCGTGTGAGCATTTGCAGAGTTCTTGGGTCTTGGTTGAGGTTGTTTTAGTGCAGATCGAACAACAAACATTCTCCATGGTCTTTCTTATTGGTTTGTGCCATTGTTGTTTGTGGAGGTCAATCTTGGACAGGCCAAGCTTCCATTTTACTTGTTGCTCTCTCGGAGAGAGATTGTACATGTTTTGCAACTCATGGGAGTTCTAGAGAGGGTCTGTCCCCTTTATTATCAGATCGTGGGTTGTAGAGAGGGCCACCTCATTATTGGCAGCTTGTGGAGGAGAAGCTATGGCGATTACTTGTTGTTGGTGTGAGTGTGAAAGACGGGTTGTGCCATTCCTTGCTAACTGTAGGAGTATTGGAGGAGATCATCCCAATAAAGTATAGGTTGTGGGGTTTAAAAGAGCGGTGATCCAGTTCAGAACTAGTTGTTATTATTCACAGCCATTTCCAACCTTGAACAATGCCCATCTACTTCAGATCGTGGTGTTTTTAAGGGGCTACTACAACATACATATATTGTTGTCCAAGAAAGTCACTTACAGGTCAGAGATAATGAAAAGATCTGACTATATTTGTTAGTTTTTATGTTGTTATATCAGATTTAAAAGAGTTGTAGTCATTTCCATTTTATGTATTGTTGTTTATGGGTATTTTAATACAATAAAACTCTTTTGTGTCAAATTCATGGGGAACTGTTGTGAACTATTTAACAAAAGTTCTCAATCAAATAAACACAAAAATATATCAGCGATAAGGCAAGGGTTATTACAAGTGTGACATTGTTGGAAAGAAAGAAACCTGAAACAAATAAACACCAAAACCCTTTCAGCAGACCAGTGAGGGGATATTACAGAACATGAGATCCATAACGGTTGTCTAAGAATTTTGAACTATCAATACAAAATAAAGGATATTGCAGAGTCCTGTAGTTACTGATTCTTGACACAACATAACATATTTTTAATACACCTTTTGATTAGTTTGCCCCTAAACAATAGCAAGAAACCCTATAAATATTAAAAATATTTGAATAAATCACCTAACGTCTTTGCAATAGAAATCATAAAAAATGCTCTAAGACATCATAGATGATGATCCCAGGATGTTAACAAAAAATGTCAAAAAAAAAGCATGATACTGGAATAGTAGCTGTAATACCAAACATAAATTTACTATTCAGTGAAAAAATAATGATCCCACAAGCATACTTGGGTGTACCTTTAAGACAAGTGAGCGGGCTATGGAACGCGTCCCACTTAATCTGCGCCTGGCTTTGACCTTGTAACTCGATCGACTAAGTAAACTGATGGTTCTTGAACTGGCCAATATGCTGATTGAGCAGCTTAAAATTTCAACAGAACTACATTGCAACATAACTTATCCTATTTAAATCAACGATTCTTTGAGAACCAGATTTACATCCTTTTGTAAAAACGGAATTGACAACACGTGTTCTCATAGAGATCATGAACTCTTACATTACGTGAGAATACACAGATATGCCATTGTATTGTGTCCATGGTGTAAATAGTTGGCTAAAAAGAAAGCTCAAATAAAAAAACTCGATGCAAGCAACCTACAAAAGCAAGAATCTTATCTCCACCAAGATTAATAATAAAATCCCAGATTAATAATAAAATGTAAAATGTAAGGGTAGGTTAAGCACTCATTCCGTCAATTAGGTCTAACTTTTGAGAGGAAAAGTTGTTATCGTCTCACCAGGATTTATGACACTTTCTCTCTTTGTGAGTGTTGATTGGGGTTAGCAATATACTAGCAATCTCATTCTTGCGGCAAGAATCTTGCCTACAGGCTGAAGGGTGAGAAGAACAGTTACATATATTTTTTTTTTAAAGTTAAACACTCATTCTATAGTAATTGAAAGTTGAAACAACCAGCCTGTCGAAAATATTATATTTGTTTCCAAAACAAGACAGAAAATTACTTTGTTAAACAGAGGCAATTTGAACTTCATAGAATACAAATTCCTTACTGTAATAGTACTGAAACAAATATAATTATGTTCCCAAAATAGGCGTAGCATAGTTGAAACAACCAGTCTGTCGAAAATATTATATTTGTTTCCAAAACCAGACAGAAAATTACTTTGTTAAACAAAGGAGGCAATTTGAACTTCATAGAATACAAATTCCTTACTTTAATAGTAAGAAAACAAATATCATTATGTTCCCAAAATAGGCGTAGCATACCTGACTTTTGCTAGACAATTGACCCAAGAATAATTTGCTTACAGAACGTAATCTGCTTGTATGAAGAGAATAAAGATTTACTGCAACCAAACACTGTAAATTGTTGAACATGAACAAAAAGATGTACATCCATTTACAGGCAATCGAAATTACATCATCACACAAATCGGCCTTGATCCTCTTTTTTCAATGTACATCCAATTCCATGATATCAGCATAAATAATCAACAATGACCAAAGGTCAACAGAGCTGCTTGTAATCCTGTGGAACCAAGAATATATTCAGGTATTTCTACAGTCTGTCATCCAGATGTCTATGCTTGACAGAACTTCAAAAGCATGGTAAAAACATCTGAAAAGACTTACATTTAAAAAAAGGAGCTCTGAGAATCAAGCTTGAATGTAATCAAGATTAAATAACAAGATAGCTAGCCAGTAACACCATATACAAAAGGCAATTTACTCCCACTCTGCATAGCAGAACTCTGAAACCGATTAGAAAGTAATTTTACGTGGCTTGAGTTGAGCAAAGCCGTCTCAGCTCAAATAAATGCTCATCATTAGAGACATTAAGTGACAGGCGTAGGTTTGTCAACAAGGCTTCTTGGTCCCAACTTAAGGGCCCAGAAGCATGCAAATCTCTTAATACAGAAAAATAAGTATACAACTTTTTTTCATGGACTTCTGTTGCTACCTCTTCTTCTGAAGAGAAACCATCGTAACTCCCATTTGCACATTCATGGGAAGACTGAGCATCATCAACATGGCTACTACTCACAGTTTGGCGAGGGCTCATTCTATCCACAGACATGTCAATTGCTGAATAGTTTCTACTACTGGCAATAGAGCAGTGCCTACTATCAGATTCGGTACTTTCTCTGGACTTCATATCAAGTTCCTGTGCAAGTGTGTTTGTTCTCTCCATCCCTTGCTCTACTTGATATGGTCTTTCCGACCTGTACTTGAATGCAAGATGAGATGGGCATTCCTTACCCATCTAATTATGAAAAAAGGGCTAGTTTCTACCTTTTAAGCACTTGAACTCCTGATTCGGCCAGGAGATTTCCACCTTAAGTTACAAATAACTACTCCAGCTTCTCTATCACCAGGAACAATTTTATTACTTAAAATTTGCACCTGTACTCCACACCACAACCCCTGGTTGCAAGAAGAAAACCATGAAGTCAGTTTAAATGATCCTGAAACTTTCACTATTCCCAATTGAGTTCTAGTCGACTGCATGAAAATGCTAGATACCTTGGACAATCCAGCAGTAAAATATTCGGTAAAGAGCTAACTGCAAAGTGTTTATTTATCGAATAATAAAAAGTGTTAAAATCGTAAACAAATTAGGACTCTCAAAGAAAAGGAGGATCACAGAAAATAGAAATTCTGAAGGCATAGCAGATGGTGATGTAAGATTTCAGGCATACATCTTGAAATACCAAGTTTTGTATATTATTTTTTAAATACCAAGTTTTGTAAATTACTTTTTAAATACTAAGTTTTTGTAAATTATTTTTGAAATACCAAGTTTTGTAAAAAAATTAAGGCCAAACAAAAAGTTTTCGAATTATATAAATCCTGACACTCTCACAGTTTTCCGTGCAGACAACAGTTAACCAAAAGCGCTGAAAATTGACTTAATCAATTTTTTATTTTGATAAATTGTATAATGTTGAGAATTATAGGATTACAACCACAATAAATAGACACAAGTCTGGCCTATTATGCTACTTCCTATAGTCCATCTACGACCAATAAATTACAAAATAAAAATGTAAAGATATCTTTGTATCAAACTAACTGGATCCTCTATCACATGCCCATCCAGTTGCTCTTCAGACAATATATAGATTACTGGACACAAACATAAAGTGATCTAATATGGTAGATAATATAATATATTTTCTTCCAGGCCATCTGCAAAATATCGACCAGTATTAGTAGCTTGCCATAATGGCCTCTGTCCCTTTCTGGACTCTAGCCCTTGCTAGTAACTTTGGTTTCTGGCCTATTATAATGTGTTCTGTACCCATTCACGGATTATCACTTATTTACAAGTCCTCTCTGTTTTCCTGATTACCATTTTACTTTTCTCAATGGTTGTTTTGCTGAAAATAAGATCTTCTTTGATTCAGTAATGTCCTATTTTTGTTTTCAAACTTATAATTTGTTTAATTATTACACTACCAAACTTGTTATCATGTTTCTCTTATTACAGAGAACCAGGGTTTGGGGAAATGATATTCCTCGTTACTTGCAGATTTACGGTTCTGCATGATGGCATTTATCAACAGGTACCCTTTTTCAGAGTTGCCTGTGGCTATTATCCAAGAATCTTACTGAAAACATTAAATTAGGATACAAGATTAATATGTGTATATTTATCATGCAAAAATCTTACAGTTCTGCATGATGGCATTATCAACAGGGACCTTTTTCAGAGTTGGTTGTCAGAGTCTCCCATTAGGTACTTCAATCTAGGTTACCAGACCCCAAAAATAGGAAATGGAACATGAAATAAGAAAAAAATGAGAAACGGACCTAGAGGGTTTCAGGGGATAAGAAACTTGAACCCACCCCCCCTCCCAGCATATATTAATATTATGCATATAATATTGATTAGCCATGTAACAATGTATTGTCAATGTGGGAATGTTAAAGAGAACAGGAAAGCCAACAAAACAAGATACAGGTCTCTTGATCAGGTTTATGTTAACATAACATCTATCCAACTTCCCAATGATAAATATGCGTATTCCATCCAAAAAAGAAAGATTGTTGGTACTAGCCAAAAAGGCAAGGTTTTTGTAAAAGGAAAATATTTGACTTTACCATTATAGAAACTTATGCCTTCAGAGTCTCAAGGGTTAGCTCAAGCGGTCATGAACCAAATGTGAGATCTCTCCCCTAAAGTTGGGGAGGTCACGGGTTCGACTCTCTTGATCCACTCGGGGTTAAGCTCCGTAATCAGGGCCAACGGTTTACCCTGTTTATCATCCATGGATCATGGAGAAGTACTCGGAGGGTTTTCTGCAAGGTGTTTTCCTTGAAAAAAAAAGAAACTTATACCTTTGCAATAAAATAAAAGAAAGTGATCGTTTTTCACCATGCATACAATTAGTGACCCTAAGGTTAAACAAGAACATTCCAAACATGCACTTTTAAATTGATGTGCTTTGCTCAACTATGGAACAATAGACAATACAATAAGTATGGAACTCCTTCCTATCCTAGCAGCCCAGTGTTTAACAATGTCCCAATAGTTGTCTAGGGTTAGAGTTTGGGTGTTTGCACGCCTCAACTCCCAATTAGGGTGAGGATTTCGGACCAGCTAGATTCTTCTTCAAAGTCCACATGTGTGACTAATGGAAGCTGACATGGCATCCACTCGATATCGTGGTGGTTAACACAATAGGTCAACTTGTGGGGGGCATAACTTCCTCATACAAACTCCAACTAAGATGATCTTTGTGTCGTTGGAAAGCTCTTGATCCAGGTGGATATTGGTGGCCACCCACCTATTACAACTGGCTCCTCGTGTCAGTTTTTATTCAGCACGTCCTTTTGTACTGCTTTATAATTGTGAGTTCTACACTTCTAGGGCTGTCTAAAGCCCCACACATTCTCTAGGTGGATATGGGTGGCCTCTCGCCTAGTCCGATTGGCTTATTTTGTATGTTTTCATGTCAGCACATCTTGTTGTACTTTCAGGGTTGTTTTGGGGCCCTAAACGTTGTTTTTTTGGCTCGCCACAGTCAGA
>ML847618.1:8481-24488 GCA_009831015.1 Picea engelmannii | reverse complement strand
CTTTTAATATTATCCAAAGCAAACATGCTTTGCTCCTCCAAAGCTAGTAGCTCGTTTATCCTTTGTGAAACATCTGAAGAATTTAATTCTTTGATTTGTAGCATCAACCTTAAGGAAGAAAGTTCCAGCTCGGTTGGCAGGAGGGCTTCTTGTCCATAAACAAGATTAAAAGGAGTGCAACCAATGCTTACCTTGGTGGTAGTTCGATCTGCCCAGAGGGTGTAAGTGACGAGGTGTGCCACTGATGAGGCTTATCTTCAATGAGCCTTTTGACGATTCTTACCAGATTTTTGTTGGTAGACTCAAGCTGCCCATTTCCTTGGGGATAATAAGTTGATGAAGTGAAATGTTTAACCCCCAATTTAGCTAAAAATTGAGTCAGCTTAGCAGAAATGAAAACAAGACCATTGTGTGTAATAATTTCTAGTGGAAGACCAAATCTGGAAAAAATGTTATTTTCAAGGAAAGAAATTACCTGATCATTTGTGGAGTGTTTAAGTGGGATAGCTTTAGCCCATTTTTTAAAATAGTTTGTGGCTGTCAAAATGAAAACTTGTCCAGCTGAAGAAGGGGGATATCGGACCAATGAAATCCAATCCCCACTTTGAAAAAGGAAAGTCTGGTAGGACAGTTTGGAACGGCATGGCTGAAAGGCGTTCTTTCCCAGCAAATTTTTGGCACTTGTCACAAGATCTCAAAAAAACATAAGAGTCATGAAATATTGAAGGCCAATAGTATCATTTTCTAATAATCTTGAAAGCGATGGTTTTTGCAGAAAAGTGACCTCCTACACGAATGACAGAACTTGAAGAACCATGAGATTCTCGCAACAATTTATGTGCGTCTTCATTGTTTACACAACGAAGCAACACACCATCAACAAATCTTCGAAATAATAAGTCTCCTATAATGACGTATCTTGCAGACTCGAGATGTAGTCTTCTCTTTGATGAGTGTCTAAGTTGTCTGGACATCTTTGGTTCTGTAAACAATAAACCAAATTCTTGTACCAGGGATGTTCTGACATAGGGAGGATCCGATCATCAATGTAAAAGATGTAAATGTGTTGAACCTGAACATAATATATCTAGCTAAACAATAATACACACATTTGCAGAGAGATTTTGAGAAAGAAGAAGAAAGAGAGAAAGGATAGAAGAATTCTCATTAACCGTTATGAATAATGAATAATTTACACATGATATACTCTATATAACTCAATGAGTTCGCACTGGAGGTGAACCAATGCACCATAGTGGTGGTCTAGAGTGATATGGACACACACCAATAGTTACGGGAGTGAACTTCCACCTAGTCTAGTCTCTCAGGTAGTTACGAGAGTGAACTGCCACCTAGTTGAGTTAACTAGTTAACTAGTCTTCAGTTAATTGACTTAACATAGAGTAGTGAGGAGTTAACTCACGAAATCAAGGCTAATGTGCCAGCTTGGTGATGATCCTAAGGAAAGGTCGAATTAGCATGGTGATGATCCCAATGTTGCATGGTGATAAAACCAATGCAACATCTAAACTCAACTCAACTAGTCAAACTGAAGTGTCAACTGAAAGAGAATATTCTCTAGGTGGAATATTCTCCCCCTAAAATATAGGAGATTGGATAATGACTAATTATGACTAATAAACAAGGAAAAACCTTAGGAAAAATAAATCCTAGGTGTGTGTAAAGTAACTCCAACACCCCTCGAGAACATCACTATGATGAAAATAAAGAATGGGTCCCGGCAACGAGGCCATGTTAGGCACCCAAATACAAAAGATACACTGAAAATAAAGTGAGGAAAGAGGGAAAACCTCATGGGAAACCCCCCCCCTCAAGGTACAATGTATGTAAAAAGAAGAACTACAGTTGCTAGGCAATTGTGTCCTTCACTCCAAGACGACTTCGCAGTAATGGAATTTCTGCTCAGTGAAGGTCTTGGTGAAGATGTATGTCCTTTGTTCTGCTAAAGGACAGAATTATAAGTCGATGATCCCCTTGTGTACTAAGTCCCAAATGTAGTGCATGTGGATCTCGATGTGCTTCATCTGCTGCCTCTGAGCTGGATCTCTGCACAACTTCAGAGTGCTCTGGTTGTCACACCAGATGACGATTGGCCGATGAAACTAAATGCCCAACTCAGTCAGAAAATGTTGTATCTACATATCCTGAATGGTTATGTTCACTACCTATCTGTACTCTGCCTCAATTGAAGATAGAGCAATGGTAGCTTGCTTCTTGCTCGACCAATAGATAGGCACAGAACCAAGACTGAGTGAGTAACTAGATGTGGACTTGCCATCAATGCTATCACCAGCCCAGTCGGAATTAGTAAACCCAATGAGATCTAATGTAGAGTATGTTGCATAATGAATCCCAAAGGTGATGGTGCCCTGTACGTATCGAAGGATACACTTTGCAACCTTCCATTGTAGCTCATGTGACTTCTGCATGAACCTAGAAACTACGCCAACTGCATAGAAGAGGTCCGGTCTGGAGTGTGTGAGATACAACAAGCTCCCCACTAGTTGTTTGTACAGTGTGTTGTCAACTAGTGGAGTCTCCCCGCCATCCTCAAGTTTGACTCCTGATAGGAAAGGAGTCGGAGCATACTTGCAGTCTATCATGCGAAAACTCTCAAGGAGATCTCGTGCATACTTGGCCTGAGACAGTTTGATGCCTGATGCATCCTAACTAATCTTAAGTCCAAGGAAGAAGTGTAGTGGACCCATGTTCGTCATCAAAAACTTGTCATGTAGAATTCTCTTCACTGCAGCAATCGCTGAAGTCGAGCAATCAATGATCAATAAATCATCAACGTACAGAACTAAAAGTAGAAGTGAATCAGTCATCCTGAGCATGTAGACATTCGGGTCTAATTTACAATGTATAAAGTTCTATGACAACATGTAGGAGTCCATCTTGGCATACCATGTCCTCGGAGCCTGCTTGAGTCCATAAATAGACTTCTTTAGTCAACAGACCAAAGATGAGTCCTGCATAAATCCTCGGGGTTTCTCCATGTAGATCTCCTCAGAGAGAGATCACCATTGAAGAAATGCATTCTTCACGTCCATATGATGGACTTTCCATCCTTTGGCTGCTGCAATGGAAAGTGCCAATCGTATGGAATCCATCTTCACTACTGGAGCGAAGGTCTCATCATAGTCAATACCATGAACCCGCTGAAAGCCTTTGGCGACAAGCCTGGATTTGTATCTTTTGTTCTGTCCATCCACTGCGCTCTTGGTCCTGTAGACCCATCTACATATCACAAGTTTCCTTCCAAAAGGAAGGGGAACCAGATCCCAAGTCTGGTTCTTGAGGAGGGAGTTGTACTCCTCCTGCATGGCAGATTCCCAAAAGGGATTTCCAGTAGCCTCTTCATAAGACTGTGGATATGAAGACTGAACCAAGAAAAGATGCCTGGAGGGCAATAGTTCAGTGGCAGTGAGTGCAACATGAGACTCCTTGAAATCAGATCGAGTCCTCCTATTATCAATTAGATCACCAACGAGATCCCCTACAGCCTGAAGAGTAGTCTGTGCCCACTTGGGCCTCTGCTCTAGCTCTGCAACTGCATCTGGATGCTCTGACTCTGCATTCGACTGTACTGACTCTGAATCTAAATCATCTGAGTCCTCTGAATTAGAACTCTCATCTGAAGAAGAGTCGGCATGTGCATGCTCATCATCTCGGATAGGTGGAAGAGTGAAGGTGTCTGCATGCGTCTGCTGAGGTACATGCGAGACACTTTCCTTGAATTGGACACTATGCTCAATGATGATCCTGTCTGAGGAAAGATCAATAAGCCGATATCCCTTCACACTGTTAGGGTATCCAACAAAAATTCACTTAGTGCTTTGTGGATCAAGTGCCTTCCTCTTTTCAGAGGGAATCCGAGCCCATGCACGTGAACCAAAAATGCGAAAGTGGTTCACTCCCAGTTTGAGGCCAATCCAAGCCTCGTAGGGGGTCTTATCCTTGACAGATCTATGGGGAGATCTATTTTGGATGTATGTTGCACAATTAAGTGCTTTGACCCATAGTCATTGTGGTAGTGACTTTGCTGCAGCATGCAAGATGCCATCTCCTTTAGAGATCGGTTATTCCGCTCAGCAACTCCATTTTGTTGCGGAGTATAGGGAACTGTGTGCTGCAACTAAATCCTTGCCTCATGGCAAAGATTATGGATCTCATGATTTACATACTCTCCCCCATTATCAGTTCGAAGAACTTTGATCTTCTTTCTGGACTGTGTCTCAACCAAGGCTTTGAAATCTTTGAGATGTTGAAAGACCTCAGATTTTTTCCTGAGAAAGTAGATCCATGTAAAACATGAGAAATCATCAACAAAAATGAGAACAAACCTTGCTTTGATGATGGATGGATGCAAAAAAGGACCCATAAGGTCACTGTGGATCAGATCTAAAGGTGCGGAAGCTCACTGAGACTTTCCTTTATCGAATTTCTCCTGAGGGTGTTTTCCGAGAACACATCCCTCACATACTCCCTTGGAGAAATGGATGTCTGGTAGACCATCAACTAATTTGTGCTTGTTGAGCTGTTGCATGTATCTGAAATTCAAATGTCCAAACCTTTCGTGCCATATCCTACTACTTTTATCAGCATGAGTAAGCAGTAAAGAAGAATCAGGTTCAATGAATTCATAAAATGTATACAATCTAGACTGATGATTTACCTCAACGATAGCAACTCTGGAGTTGGTTTGCATGTCGTAGATGTCCACGAAATTTGGTGTGAATATGAATTTATTTCCAGTGCCAGAATTCGTCATCAGATACAAGGAGAGAAGGTTGACAGAAAGCTTGGGAACATGCAACACATTCTTAAAGCTTCCGTTGGTGAGTTCAATCCTTCCTTTGCCGGTGACTTCAACAAAAGAGTTGTCCCCCATCAAAATAGGATGACCTTTGCATGCATCCAAAGAAGAATATACTACTTTTGAGGCAGCCATGTGATGTGATGCTCCTGAATCAACGATCCAAGCATCGAGAGAGGAGTTGATGGCAATCAAGGCATGGCTAGAATTACCTTTCTTGGAATTCAGATCTTCTGGTTTCTTTTTCTTTGCACCCTCGGGGATGTGATCTCCAACGTTGTTTTGTTGAAGTATTTGAGACATCAGATCTATTTGTTTTTGCATGCATGCGGATTCCAAATGGAATCCACTGTGACAGTACGTGCATTTCTCTCATTTTCTTCCCTTTTCTCCTTTGGATCCCGAGGCATCGATGAAGGGTTTTGTGTACCCTTCCTTCTTCGGATGTGCATGAGCTTTCCGCTTATCTTTATCTTTAGATTTCTGATATTTTTGGCTGCCATCATGCACAATGAGTGCATGCACCCTTGGGCCTTTGATTGTGCCCATGTTGGTGAGCTTGGTTTTCTCTTGTGTCGGGGATTCGATAAAATCCTCAAGAGAAGGCATCTTCTAGGTGGCTCCAGAGGCAAATCTGATAGTATGGAATGTAGATACGAATATAGAGAATTCAGTACCAATCTTGGAGAGAATGGTGAGAACCATTTGTTTCTCCTCCTTCGATTTATCAACCCCGCAAGCTTTGAGTTGCGACAGTAAATCCTTGAATTTTGTAAAGAAATCTTGGATAATCTCGAAGCTTTTTGGATCCAATGTGAGAAGATCCACCTCCACCATGTGTCCCCTCATCTCATCATGTTTTCCAAAGAGCCCTTCCAAGGTGGTACAAGCTTCATTGGGAGTCTTACAGGAAGATATATGAAAAAGGAGATCGAGAGAAATAAGACTGCAAATTGTTCTGAGTGCCTCATCCATGCGATTTAAGTACTTGGATTTTTCCATGGCTGATGTCGGTTCTGTATCTGTATTCAAGGTTAACCTATACAACCCTCTATATTGGAGATGTATGGTTATTTTCTCCTTCCATGCAAAACAGTTGTAAGCTGTAAGAATGAATTCTTTTTGGAATTCCATCCGTTGTCTTCAATCTTTTGTACCTGCAAATTGTTTTTGGTGTAGCTTTTGATTAGAAGTCCGTCGACTCTGATACAATGTAAATGTGTTGAAACTGCACATAATACATCTAGCTAAACAATAATACACACATTTGCAGAGAGAATTTGAGAAAGAAGAAGAAGAAGAGAAAGGATAGAAGAATTCTCATTAATCGTTATGAATAATGAATAATTTACACACGATATACTCTATATAACTCAATGAGTTCACACTAGAGGTGAACCAATGCACCATAGTGGTGGTCTAGAGTGATCTGGACACACACCAACAGTTACGAGAGTGAACTTCCACCTAGTCTAGTCTCTTAGGCAGTTACGGGAGTGAACTGCCACCTAGTTGAGTTAACTAGTCAACTAGTCTTTAGTTAACTGACTGAACAGAGTGGAGTGAGGAGTTAACTCGGGGAATCAAGGCTAATGCGTCAGTTTGGTGATGATCCCAAGGCAAGTTTGAATTAGCATGGTGATGATCCCAATGTTGCATGGTGATAAAACCAATGCAACATCTAAACTCAACTCAACTAGTCAAACTGAAGTGTCAACTGAAAGAGAATATTCTCCAGGTGGAATATTCTCCCTTAAAATATAGGAGACTGGATAATGAATAATTATGACTAATAAACAAGAAAAAACCTTAGGAAAAAAAATCCTTGGTGTGTGTGAAGTAACTCCAACAAAAGAGAGCTGAAAGGGAACTATCTTCTTCATCAATTTCTTCACCATTCTCAGCATGTTGAGATAAGTGAAGGGCTAGGTCACATCCCTTAATAGTGGTAGAATTCACGATATTCAAATCATGCTCCTGGATCTTGGCAAGCCAATGTGCAAGCTTTCCTGAAAGATAAGTCTGTGCGAGCAAAAACTTGACAACAAGTAAAGGGACTTTTACCAACGTATGCTTACCTAAGATGAAGTGGCGAAACTTCTCAACAGCGTTAACAAGAACAAAAACATGTTTCTCATTAAAAGAATATTTAAATTCATCGCCAGAAAAAACTTTGACTCATGTAAGCCACTGGTCTTTCATTTCCTTGGTCATCATTTTGCACGAGGACTGCAAAAACTGCCTCCTTGGTGGCATTAGTATATATCGCGAATTCCTTCTCGAAATCCGGCTTCGCCAAAATTGGTGTGGAACTGATTTCTTTATTAATCCCTTCAAAATAATTTTCGACATCATCTGCCCAAGAAAAAGAACGATCTCTCTTAAGTATGAATTGGTTTGACCATCACAACAAAATCTAGAACAAACCTACAGACAAAGTTAATAACTCCCATAAAAGCTTGAACCTCCTTCTTGGAAGTGGGATTAGGCAGATTAAGGACAGCAGCAATCCTTTCAGGATCAGTGCTTATTGCTGAATCAGAGATGATGTGTCCAAGGAGCTTGCCCTCGGTAATGCCAAAAATGAACTTGGAAGGATTTAGAGAAATGCCAAATTTCCTACATCGCATGAGAACTTTTCTCAGATGACCAAAATGATCTAATCAGATTTTAGAGTACACCATTAAGTCATCAAGGTGGATCTGAATGATCTTACTGATCAAATCATCAAAAGCTATTTTCATAGCTCTTTGAAAGGTGGCACCTGCATTAGATAAGACAAAAGGCATGCACTCATAAGCAAAGGTACCCCAACGAGTAATAAAGGTGGTTTTATATTTATCTGCCCTTTTTACTTTGACTTGGTTGTAACCGAAAAAACCGTCAAGTAAGGACATTATTTGTGACCCTGCAACTTGCTACAAAATCATTTCCATGTTATGGAGAGGGAAGTGATTTTTTATACTATCTCGATTTAATGCGCAAAAATCAACGTATAATCTGATCTGACTAGTTGTTTTCCGAACATGAACTAAATTTGAAACCCATTCAGAATACTTGATTGGAAAGATGATTCCAACCTTCAAGGGTTTTTCCAGCTCCTTTCAAATAATTGCTTCTAGCATGGGTGATAGGTATTTGTTTTTTCCTGATTGGTTTTATGCCTTCCTTATTGGGGATGGCATGTTGTATAAGACCAGGATCAAAACCACGAAGATCCTCATAAGACCAAGCAAAAGCATCTTGAAATTCACCAACCAGTTTGGAAAACTTCACTTTCTCTTCATCTAAACATTTGGCACCTATTTTAACATTCTTTGGAGTCTCGGGTGTCCCCATGTTCAAGGAGATGGTTTCACCCATATGCCTTTTCGACTCTTCTTCTTTATGTTTCTCCTTTTTTCCTACATCACTCAAATAAAATGAACTTTCTAGAGGAGTCAATCCTTTAGGGATATTGTTATCTTCCATGTATATAATCTCCTTAGGCTTAAAAGGTTCATTTTGAATAAAATCACAAATCCTCTCATCGTTACGGAAGACATGCCAAGATTCTATATTGTTGGGGATATGTGGATGATACAGAGATTGGAAAGTACAATCATGTCTATGTGGCAGAAGTTGTCGATTAGGAGAGGCTGCAAAAACAACTAATTGATCAACCATCGAGTTTAACTCCCTCTTAACATGAGTGATGTTGAAAGATAAAAGGTTCAAGATAAGTGCCCAAACAGTTTGGGTGTATCGTTTCATCAACTTGTTGCTAGGTGAGTAAATTTTACGTACAATATTCACAACAAGTTCGAAATCCCCAAAAATTGAAAGGTAACCACAACCAATATTATAGGCATTCTCAATGTCTAATAACAAAGCTTCGAATTTAGTGACATTGTTAGTGCAAGCGAACTCTAACTAGTAAGAAAAGTTATGGATCTTTCCTACAGGAGAAATCAAGATAATACCAGCTCTGTTACCTTCATTAGAGCATGAACCATCAAAGTGCATGTGCCACATGCCATCATCTAAATCGATTTGTTCCATGGGGATGTTATCTTCCTCGACAAAGATGGAATGCACTTTTAGGTCCTCTTCGATATAGTTTATGTTAGGTTGTGAGACACTCTCTATGTAAGGTGATATCCTCCCTTCTATAAGGACTATAATGTTTTTGTTTTTTTTCTGAGGAACGAATAAATGTGTTCCATCGAGTGAGAGGTATCCACCCGTTAAGGTTGGCCAATATTTTCCTAAGATGATTGAGTCATTGCTTACTGACATATCAATTACCTGAATGTTGAGGATTGTTCTTATTTCAGGACGAGCACACAAAACTAAAGTCACATCTTTAATCTTACCTATGGTCGTTTGTTGTAGATTATTATAGGAGAGCATGTTTCTGGAGTTTTCATTTGTACAAGACAAGCATAGCTCTTCCATAATAATCTTCGACATCACACTTGGGCCTGAACTGCCATCAATGAGGCAACAATGGGCGATCTTATCCTTAATCTTTACAGAAATATAAAAAGGGGGATTTTTTACAGGGTATCTAAAGTTATGTACACCTACTTTATTTACAGAAGAATCCTATTCGTTTACGTCTTCGAAAAGATTGGCTACAACGAAAGCTTTTCCTTCCATGAATTGTTTCAGATGCATCTATTGTTCAGGGACGACAACCATGTCTAGAAGGGTTGCATCTACTTTGATGTTGGCCAACTGATTCAAGATATTGTACTTGGAAGAGGGGAGAGGGGGGGTAATTCCTTGACTCTCAGGAACCTTAGGAACCTGAACAGTAGTAGTGGGTGAGGATGAGCTCGGGATAAAAGAATTGCGGAGAGGCTCAAATTTTCCCTTGGGAGCATAGGCTTTGTTCCTAGTGTTGATGACCATGATGTCTTCTGGCTCTGCAAAATATAGGACAATGATAGTAGCTTCTGGTCTTTTACCAAAGATCTTATCTCTGGCGCTTTTCTTTACCTCTGGCTTCCTCGTGGTGTTCCTCGCAGAAGTTACACCAACTTCGAGGAAAGATGGCCTTAGGCTAAAAATTGTTATCAATTGGATTCCTAAGGGGAGGTGCGGAGGAGGATGAAGCTCTAGGGGTGAGAGGTGAGGCAGTCCCCCTTTGCTCGAATGCTATCATATGTTTGTTCATGTCTTGTACTAGCTATAATAGGGCGGACATGTCCGTTTGTCTAACCAGTTCTCCCTGGGGAGTACCTATTCTTTTAAGCTGTTCTTCATAATCTGAACAAGTATGCAGAGCAGAACCGTGGTTATCAATGGATTTTTCCTCAAGCCTATGATGGTAGGGGGAAGGAAATGCATTGTAGTAATGCATGAAAGCAGCTTGGTCTTGAGGGAGGATGCGTTCAGGGATTTGATTGTATAACTTGGTGAAACACAAGTTGAAAGACTTGATGCTCTCACCATCTTTATATGTGACGTTATTGTATTCCCTTAACTTCTTGGCGGGGCTTTTAGATTGTATGTAAGTGGATCTGAACCAGTATATTAACTCCTCCCAAGTAGAGAGAATCTTAGGAGGAAGGTCAAAGAAATCGGCCGCAGCCTTTCCCTCCAAGGAATTTACGAATAAGCTCATGCAAGTATCATTATCATTAGCCCCTATGTTATGACAAACATTAGAAAATGCCACCAGGTGTTCGTTTGTAGTGACGATGTTATTTCCCGAAAACTTAGGAAGATGCTCCTTGAACTTAGGGAGTGGACGAGTAGCAGGTGCTAAGTTAAGAGGAGAGAACACATGCCATGGCGTGGTTGTGGTGTCTTCTTCAAACTAAAAAAGCCCGGACTTTTTAACGACTTTGGTAGGATTTGTGGTAGATTTAATAGGGATATGGTGGCTATATAAGATACCAATCACTGATGAAGATGAATCCTGAGAGGATGAAGCACCTCCAGTGCCACCAGAGCCACCACTAGATGCCATCTTGTGGATGATAGGTGAGGGAAGAAAGATGAACTGGATGAATCAGATAGAGTTCTCCTTAGAGCACTTTGTTGGGCAGATAACACAACGTTCCTTCTTCCTTTTTCAGCAATAAGACTGATTTCAGGTGATAAACCTCTTCTTCTTCTAGAAGCACGAGAGTCTAAGGACATGAAAAAAAGGGCCAAAACCAAACAAACAAAAAAGTTACTGCTGATCTCTAGGATGTCCACGTCTAGCTTCGAATCGTGCTTGAGCACTAATATCTCTTTCAATTGCTGCCCAAGAATGGTTAAGCTGAACACAGGTATTGGCAGTGTCTAAAATGGTATTAAACAAGTTCAAAGCAATGATGGTTTGGTCTTGGAGACCGAGCTCAATATTGGGCTGCCTTGCAATAAGCATAGTCATTTAAGAAATGAAACAATCAAATAATCAATATTATAAAAATAGATGTATCGATGAAAATCGAGTATAAAAATTAACCAGAGAGATATTGAAGATATCCCCAGTATGGTTGCCAAATAAATGTTGAGGAAAAGATATGAAATGATCTTTCTCAATCATTTTCAGATTTTTCTTGGCTAAAGAAAAATAGACGAGAATTTCACCCTATGTTTATAGCCAACAAAAATAATATCCTAACTCACAAGTATTAATTACGAGTGCTTAGGCTAGTCTTTTATGAATAAAAAGCTTGCTGGAAATTCACTTTTTATATGATTTTCTAAATGCAACAGTTGTTGAAATACATGTAGAGAGAGAAGAAAATACACCAAGATGATAATCAAGATAGACGAGACATAAAGCAATCCTTTATTTCATTCCAATTCACCAAAGAGTCACTCTCTTTACAAAATTTCGTGCAGAAATTTTGGACCAAAGTCAAACTTAGACATCCCCGATGGAACATACAAAATGACCTCTGAAAAAAAAACCAAAACTGAACTCTAAAATATGGATCAGCTTGCCACAGATTGTTGCACAATAGCCTTTGTTAGTCATGAAAACTAATTCACAAACATACAAGTCTACACAGACTATCAAAGATAGATCAACACCTCTCAAAAACAAGTGTTTGAATGACGTAATTCAACCCTAAATGTTGTTGTCTACAATAAGACCCTGCTATCATAAAAGAGAATTAGGCTTGTGATAAATTAAGGAATGAATGAAAATTGAACTATCTCAACATAAACTCAAAGAGAAAACCTTAGTATGCTTCTGCTTCTATCCACCTTTTGTTCCTCCCTTTCTTTTTTCCTTTAAGCAAATTAGAATTGGTTGAAGTAGTTGAACCAACTCATTAGTTAAGTTAACTAAAAGACTCAACCAACAATATTGCTCAAATCAATCAAACTGCAACCCAAAACCATACTGTGTAAAATTCATGTCCATCCTTGATGACGCAATCGAATAACCAAACATATAGAGTGGATGGAACTGTCATAAACACCCAGATTGCAATGATCATTAGGCCATTAAAAACACATAGTTACAATAATCATCGATTCATGCTATAAGAACGCCACTCATACCAATTGTTATCGGGATAATTGTTAAGTGCAGACACAAATCAATCCCCCTAGATTCACTACGAAAATAGAACAAAACAAGACAATACACTACTCTTTCCTTAGATTTCAATTATCAAATGAGAAATGGATCTAGAACATACCTTTTAAATATTGAAGATCCGACTTCGCCAATGCAATCCAAGCTCCGTCACAAGGTTTATGAGAAATATCTGTAAATAAGCACAAGCCAATGAAGACAAGAATAACAGAGCCTATTTGATATGAAACTGTGTACATGATCAAGGAATCATACAATATGGAAAAATAACATTCATATAGGAAAGAAAAGCATATTTGTATTAAAGAATGTGGAAGAAAGATACAACCAGATGCCCTGATGTTGTCAAGTTCCTTCCAATAGTTCCTTGCTTCCCACACACTTTGATCCATAGATTATGTGACTATAGATCTGATAGCTTCTCACAATATATCTTGACAAAGCAAAGCTCAAAGACAACATACAAGCTCCAAAAACTCCAAGCTACAAAACTTAAGAATTCTCCAACCTAACTTTCTCCATGAGAGTTCCTCTCCTTTTATAAGTTGAAGAAAATAAGGTGAGGAGGTTAGGATGATCCCACTAAATCATGAAAGCAAGTAAGATCCAAATCGTTCGGAGGCCACCTCACCATAGAAGCTTCTCCTTCTAGAAGCATAAAAAAGACGCTCGTTTTTCCCATGTATAGGAATTTCCACACCCTAGCTATAGTGCAACCCGCTGAAACTCCGCAGCCTAGCTTTAGTACAACTTGCGGAAATCAGGCATTTCCGCACCCTGTGTATAGAGCAGCCTACGAAAATCCTCTTTAATAGGGTTTTTACAAAGGAAAATACAACTTCTTCTCTCAGTAAAAGTTCTTCTCCCTTCTTTCTTCAGGAATTCAGGCCACTAACCACTCCGAAGGCAACATATAGGTTTACATCATTAACAGTCATAGGGATGAAAAAAATAATGTGTAACAGAGAGCCCCCCAAAGTATGAAGTTATAACAGAGTGATAGCTGAAATACTTTGTCGAATGTGTGTAGGGAACAAGGAACACGTCTGTCGAAAACCTGCCAACAAACAAGGAAATACAGTACAATAATATATCATCACTGAAGTAGGGATTCCCATACTTAGAATACAAGTGACTCGAAGAATAAATGCCGACATGCAACGATCCATGTCAAGTAATATTGGTCATGGCCACCAAACATACACTGTGGATCCATGCCATTATGACTCAAATCTGAACATAGCCACCAAAAATACACTGTGGATCTATGTGTTAAAGACTCAAATTTGAATATAGCCACGAGACATACAATGTGGATCTATGCAACAGTACAAACTGAATATACTTCAACGCAGCCTGAATCTATCAGAAAAGATCCAGGGTCTTCATCTCCACCACTCTATAGTACAAATCTAACCATGTGAATACATGTGCTGAAGTCGAACATAGTAAAAACCACTTCATTACCGGTCATTAGTGAATACCATTAACAAGTGCGAGGGAAATCACCATTAATGTCAATGACCCCCAAGGTAATCTAGTACAATCGAATGAATGTGAATTAATGAGCCGAAGTCAAACACTCGGCGAAATCTCTCGATTAGGGGCCGATAACGAAAACCCACTGTCGAAAGAGAGGAAACCTGCTATTGAGGCATGCAAGTTCCAAGGTACCAATTAGTTTCTAAGTCTAATTCCTAGATAATGAGCTGAAGTTGAAGGGAAAATACTCGTCACAGGAGGGCCTTAATGTATCCCCCATCAATGACACGAAACAGGTAACAAGATTTGAAGTAGATCAGAGTAACAAGTGATTTAGGACTGACTGAAGGACAACCGATGCAATAGAAGACTTAAGGACTACAGAAATGGCCGACGCAATAGAAGGATTTCCAGGTTGAACTTCTCTTTGAACATATTGATGACATGACAACTGTCTTGGAAACATTGACTCAACAACAGGGATCACAAACCAATTTGTAATCTTAGAAAGGGGTATGATCAAGAGACAAGCGGATTTTCCTACCTAGACACAAAGTGAGTGAAAGGGTGTCATGTTCAAAAGCGACTCTTCCATAGAATACAGGTTTAGATACATTTCTTTCCCAATTCCCCCCCCCACCATTTATGGTGAGTACCTCTTTATTTTTATGCAAGCTTGAGGAGGATAACATATGCTTGTTGATATAAGCTCATCCTTCGGACGAGTCCCTCAGAGTATGTTTAATGAACCCTAAGAAGGAGTGGTTCGGTCCCATATGGGTCTTTCAATGTTTGTTTAATGAGTCCAAAGAAAGAAAACTCAGGGGGTTTTCATGTTTAGAGAGTCTGAAAAACAATTAAAGAAAACTCCAAAAAGTCCTTTTTTGTAAAGTAGTCTGATGAGACCGAAAAGGAGATAAACTATCACTCAATATACGTTTTCTTCAAATACTTTAACGAGTGTGAAAAGAACAAGATCCCTCGGCAATCTTTTCATGTTTAGAGAGTCTGAAAAGAGCTTAAAGGGAACTCCCGGGGTTCCTCTTTCGTATAACCTTTACGAGTTCGAAAAAGTGATAAAAGTATACTCGACAATCTTTTCATGTTTAGAGAATCTGAAAAGCGCTTAAAGGGAACTCTAGGGGGTTCCTTTTTTGTATAACCTTTACGAGTCTGAAAAAGTGATAAAAGCCCACTCGGTTACATTCTCATTGATTTACAAGCACGAGAAAGAACAAAGACTAAGCTCGGAATTGTTTTCATCTTTAAACAAGCTTAAAACAAAACAAAACTATGCTTGGGATAGATTTTATTTTTACACAAGCTTAAAAACTAAACAAAACTATGCTTGGACTTGGTTTCATTTTTACACAAGCTTGAACCAGAGGAAACTATGCTTGAGGTAGGTGGTTTCATTTTTACACAAGCTTGAACCAAAGTAAAAACTATGCTTACGAGTTCCCAACGCATGGTTGGTACTTAGCCCCAAGCTTAAGAAGCCAGTGGCTCAACTTCAGCGTGAAGTCCATAGGCTGGAAGCATTGTCCCCAAGCTTCGTTTCATCCAACTACAAAGGAGAATGAAATGAAGATTCAAATACTAGACCAAGAAATTGACTTAAACAGAGAGGGGGAACAATCTATTTCATTTTTTAACAAGCTTGACACAGGAATAGGAACTATACTCGAGAATCCAGGTTCAATCCCTAGACCTTTGTTTCATTTTTTAAACGACCTTGACACAGAAACAAGAACTATGCTCTTAACCTCTGTTTCATTTTTTAACGAGGTTGCCACAGAGACACAAAAACTATCTTCATATCTAGTTTCATTTTTTAATGAGCTTGAAAGTAGAAAACCATGCTCAAGGCTGGTTTCATTTTTTAATGAGCTTGAAATCAGAAAACCATGCTTAAGGCTGGTTTCATTTTTTAATGAGCTTGAAATCAGAAAACCATGCTCAACTTCTTTTTCTTGATCATGGCTTCCAAGAGGACAATGCTTCTGTTAAGAAAAGTACTCAACGCCTTGAAAAAGAGATAATTTTAGATAATAAGCCTCTTTGAGGGGGCAACCTCCTTTTACCCCACTTAAATGTTCAAGTACAAGATGATTCAAAATGAAAATGTCTCCTTGGTATATATAGGAGACT
>ML847616.1:0-12508 GCA_009831015.1 Picea engelmannii | reverse complement strand
TCATCATGACTGGTAGAGGTAAGAGATTATTCTCCTATAATATGAATAGAGGTTTGAGATGTGACACAACTATGATTTGGGGTGAATAGGATGATGCCCCCAACATAATTGGCAGAGGTTGGGTGCAATCTATCGACATAATTTGTAGAAAATGTGGACCCATCTCCGACGTGACTGGCATAGGTTGGTGATGGAGCACCAGTATGACTGATAGTGAATGGGCTAGCAGTAGATTGTGGCATTTGATGCCAATTTATAGGGAAATATTGGTTTTGAAACATTGTAGGCCAGGAAGGATCCTGATGTAACCCTTGTCCTTGCCTAGAAAGGTGGTTTCCTATGCCAAAATGTTCTGAAGAGGTTTGGATGGGAAACACCACTAAGGTCTGCGAAGAGACCGAGGTAGGATAATAATTATTCGAGTGATGATATATGTTTCCCCATTGTGAAGGGATCATATAAATAGGGTATCCCCAACCATAAAATTGATTCTCCCCATATGAAATACCTGGCGGTACTAAGGGACCTGTCATGGAAAATGTGTTCGAAGGAACCTACATGGAAAATGAAAGATATACTTATGGGGTGTAATAAGTAGGATAAGCACCCATCTAAGCACTAGCTCCTGGAAGAGCATAACTAACATTGGATCCATATGAGGGAAGGTTCCAACCACCCATGGGGCCATGACTCATATCAAATGAGGAAGTAGGCATCAGAGCCATGGTTCCTCCAAATCCAATGCTAGGATTCATATACGCAAGCTAGGGAGAGGATTTCACGGGTGAAGGCATATCAATAGAAAAATTACTAGAGACCCAAGGTGCGGAATGAACGTTGTAGTTCTCTATACCATTGTAAAAAGAGGAAGGATTCATCCCCATGAAATGAGTAGTAAATGAGGGAGAAAAAGAAACTACACTATCCATTATGATGAAACCCAAAAAATACTCCTAAAGCCAACTAGTAGTCAAGGAGCATACCAAAAAGTCAAACGACCAATATGTATGCAAATGGGCTAAAGTAGCTGAGTGGCCTCCCTCGCTAAAGAAGCTATGTCTCATCCAAAAGGGAATTGACACTCCATGCTAAAGTTTAGACGTAATAGAATCAGTTATAGGGGCCCTCCTGGGCTTAACAACCAGTCGGTCAGATCCCCTCAGAGAGGTAATATTCCATAAAGGTTGTGTGTTGTCTAATTCCTATCTGACCCAGGGTACAAGTAGAATAACCCCTGGAAGTAACCTATGAAATACCTAATTCAAGAAACTAATAAACCATTTTATAATCGATGCACAAGAGAGGAATCGTAAGTCTGGATTACCGTATGGGCAGGGTAGCAAATGTTTGTTGTGGAGCCTGATTATCTTCTTGATTCAGAGGTCCTTGTTTTCAGCCATGTTTATACCCCATGAAGTATTTACACCCTAGAAGTATGTACACTCTTCCACGTGGGGGAGTGTAGAGGGGGTGTACCCCCTTTGCAGGGTCTGGGGGGGCTATCCCCTCAGCTGGGGGGTCTGGGGGCAAGCGGGCCCCCAAAGGAAAAATGCCTTGTAAATGTATAGTGTAATTTCATTGTAAATATGGACCATTTATTATAAGGTCAAAGATCTAACGGTAGAGATTATGTTAGGTTTTTTTCCCTAGAAGGCAACCCTCTTTTATGAGGAAAATGTATTGTGACTATGGTTGATGGAGAATATTGTATTATGAGAGAGGAGACTATGAAAAAAACAAGAGGAAGTTAAAGTGAGTTTTGTTGTAGGTTGTCTCCCTTCATTTGCTAGATAATAAAAAGGAAGGACCTGGAAATTTCTCTGGTGGATGTAGCCCACACTAGGTGAACCATGTAAATCTGTGTCTCTCTTGTATTGTGTATCTTCTGTGTTTTGTTTCCGTATTTGTTTTATTTTATTGCTCTGCGGTCCTGTTTTTCTAACAACTGGTATCAAAACGAAAGGTAACGCGCAGAAAAAGAGGGTTCTTGGTTCGAGTGGGAGAAATGTTGGAAGATGGAAATTTTAGAGTCGAGAAATTTAACGGCCAAAACTACCAGTTATGGAAGATGAATATGGAAGATTATTTATATCAGAAGAATCTATTCCTACCATTGGGTGGAGTAGCAAAGAAGTCAACGACCATGAAGGATGAAGAATGAGAGATTCTTGATAGAAAGGCTCTAGGAACAATACGGCTGAGCTTGGCAGCATCGGTGGTTTTCAATATTTCCAATGAAAAGACAACAAAGGGTTTGATGGATGCATTGGCCAAATTATATGAAAAACCCTCGGCGTCCAATAAGGTATTTGTAATGAAGAGATTATTTAATATGAAGATGTCAGAAGGTGGTCTATTAAACATCATTTAAATGAATTTAATACGATTACTAATCAACTAATTTCTGTAAAAGTCGACTTTGATGATGAGGTTAGGGCTCTTCTAATCTTGTGCTCATTACCATAAAGCTGGAATGTCTTGGTCATGGCTGTAAGTAACTCTATCTTTGGTTCAAATACTTTAAAATTTGATGATGTTGTTGGTGTTATCCTTAGTGAGGAAATGTGACGGAAAAGCACAGGTGAGACATCAGGTAATGCGTTGAACATGGAGAACAGGGGAAGACAAAAGGATAGAGGAAAGGGCTCAGGGAACCGTGGAAATTCTAGGAAGGGAAGATCCAAATACAGACTTGGAAAGATAGAGTCTTGGAATTGTAGGAAGAAAGGACATCTGAGGAAAGACTGTAGAGCTCCAAAGAAACAAAGAGACAGACACCAGGAGAGAAATCAAGAAGAAAATGTAACAGGTGATGTGTTACAAGATGCTTTGATTCTTTCTATAGATAATATTTCTGAGTCTTGGGTAGTAGATTCAGGGGCTTCATTTCATGTCACACCCCATAGGAAACATTTTCTAGATTATGTTCAAGGTAATTTTGGACAGGTTCATTTGGGTGATGATGCACCATGCAAAATTGTTGGAATGGGAAAGGTAAAAATAAAGAAACACAATGGAAACCAATGGTTGTTGCAAGAGGTAAGACATGTTCCAGATTTAAGGAAAAATTTAATTTCAACATGGAAGTTGGAAAGTGAAGGTTGTATATGAATATTTACAGATAAGACATGGAAGGTCATCAAAGGATCATTGGTGATAGCAAAAGGAGAGAAGGTATGTACATTGTATTTATGTACTGGTAATACTGACTCTTCTATATCTTTAGCTTCTACAAGAGTGGATACACCACTATGGCATCATAGGTTGAGACACAAGAGTGAGAAGGGTATGCAGATCCTTCACAAAAGAAATTTTCTGCCAGATCTTAAACAAATTGATTTGCACTTCTATGACCATTGTGTTTATGGAAAACAAAAGAGAGTCATATGTCTTAGAGTTGGAAAATAAGAGAAGAATGAAAGGTTAGAGCTTGTGGATACAGATGTATGGGGACTAGATCAAGTATCATCTCTTGGTGGCTCTCATTATTATGTTACTTTTATTGATAATGCAACTAGAAAAACTTGGGTTTATTTCATTCGACCAAAATCTGATGTTTTTGATACTTTTAAGAAACGGAAATATTTAGTTGAGAATGAGACAAGAAAAAGTTTGAAGTTTCTCATATCAAATAATGGAGGTGAATATTTCAACAAGGAGTTTGCTGATTACTTTTCATACCGTGGGATTCGTAGAGAGAAGATAGTTCCAAGAACACCACAAGAAAATGGTGTGTCAGAAAGGATGAACAGGACAATCATGGAGCGTACAAGGAGTATGAGATTGCATGTCGGTTTTCCCTTACAGTTCTAAGGAGATGTTGTAGATATTGTTGTTTACTTAATAAACATAGGACATTCAAGCTCTTTGGATGGTAGAATTCCAAAGGAGGAATGGACAGGAAAAAAGGTAAACTATTATTTTTTGAAAATTTTCGGTTGTGAAGCATTTGTCCATATTGATAAAGAAAATAGAACAAAGCTTCAGGCAAAATCCAAGAAGTCTACCTTTATTGGATATGGTGTTAATAATTTTGGTTATCGCTTATGGGATTATGAAAATAACAAAATCATTAGGAGTAGAGATGTCATATTCAACGAGAAGGTCATGTACAATGATCAGTTGCAGGGAAAGAAATAGGAAAAAGAAAAACAAGAATACACAGTGCTTGATGAGATCACTGAAAAAGAAATTCCAAAGGAACCGAAAAATCAAAATGTACAACAACAGGAGCAGCAGGTACCTCAAATACCTACAAGTGTTGTTAGAAGATTTACAAGGTTAGGTATACCCCCTTAACGATACTCTCCTTCATTGTATTATTTATTGTTGATTGATTCTGGTGAACCATAATGTTATGAAGAGGCAATGCAGGTAGACACCAAAAAGAAGTGGGAGCAAGGCATGAAAGAGGGAATGGACTCCTTGGAAAATAACCAGACTTGGGACATGGTTTAGTTGTCTACGAGAAAAAGAGCATTGCAGAATAAATGGTTTTACAAGTTGAAGGAAGAAGATGGAGGAAAAAAGTGGTACAAGGCTAGACTTGTTGTAAAGGGGTTTGCACAAAAGAAAGGTATAGATTTTAATGAAATATTTTTTCCTATTGTTAAAATGAATTCAATTAGGACTATTTTAAGTCTTGTGGCAATAAAATATTTACATCTTGAACAATTATATGTAAAAACACCTTTTCTCCATGGGGATTTGGAGGAAGAGGTTTATATGCAGCAACCACAGGGGTATGAGTTCAAAGGGAAGGAGAATTTGGTATGAAGGTTGAAGAAGAGCTTGTATGGCCTAAAGCAAGATCCAAGGTAGTGGTATTTAAAGTTTGATAGTTTTATGATAGAACATGGTTATAGTAGATGTCATTCTGATGACTGTGTTTATTTTAAAAAGCTAGAAAATGGAAGATTTATTATCTTTCTTTTGTATGTAAATGACATGCTTGTTGCAGGGTCTAATATGCAAGATATAAATGTGTCGAAGAAGAAATTATCCAATTCATTTGCGATGAAGGATTTGGGTGCTGCAAAAAAAAATCCTTGGCATGAGAATAATAAGAGATAGAAAAAATCACAAATTAACATTGTCTTAGGGTGAGTACACAGAGAAGGTGTTGGAGAGGTTTAGAATGCAGAATGGAAAACTAGTTAGTATACCTCTGGCCAACCATTTCAAATTAACTAAGGAAATGTGTCCCAAGACACAGGAGGAGATAGAATACATGTCCAGGGTCCCTTATTCATCAACAATTGGCAGCATGATGTATACAATGGTTTGCACAAGACCAGATATTGCACATGCAGTGGGAGTTTTGAGCAGGTATATGAACAGTCCAGGTAAAGAAAATTGGGAGACAGTAAAGTGGATTCTCAGGTATTTGAGAGGTACTACTACTCATGCATTATGTTTTGGGGGTTCAAACATTTTTCTACAGGGATATGTTGATTCAGATATGGTAGGTGATAAAGACAACAGGAGGAGCACCACATGGTATGTTTTTACTATAGGTGGAACAACAATAAGTTGGATTTCAAAACTACAAAAGGTTGTTGCACTTTCAACAATTGAGATAGAGTATGTTGCTGCTACAGAGGCTAGTAAAGAGATGATTTGGTTACAGATGTTTATGGAGGAATTGGGAAAGAAGAAGGAGAACAACAGGTTGTACTATGACAGCCAGAGTGCCATTCACCTTGCAAATAAGTCAGCCTTCCACTCGAAGACTAAGAATATACAGTTGAGGTACCACTTCATACAATCCACCTTGGAAGATGGACATTTGAAGTTGGAAAAGATACACACTAGCCAGAATCCTGCAGACATGTTAACAAAGGGAGTAACCAGGGAGAAACTAAGCTCCTGCTTATTTTTAGTTGGTATTCAAGAATTAAGATGAAGATGAGAAATTTGCCAGGTCCAAGAAGGTTCARAGTCTAGGATATACAGTAGCGGTGGAGTTGTTGAGATCAGTATCCAAGTGGGAGATTGTTGGTTGTGGAGCCTGATTATCTTCTTGATTCAGAGGTCCTTACTTTCAGCCATGTTTATACCCGWTGAAGTATTTACACCCCAAAAGGAAAAAYKCCTTGTAAATGTATAGTGTAATTTCATTGTAAATCTAGACCATTCATTATAAGGTCAMAAATMTAATGGTAGAGATTATGTTAGGGTTTTTTTCCCTAGAAGGCAACCCTCTTTTRTGATGGAAATGTATTGTGGCTATGGTTGATGAYGAATATTGTATTTTGAGAGAGGAGACTATGAGAAAAAGAAGAGGAGGTTACAACGGGTTTTKTTGTAGGTTGTATCCCTTCATTTGCTAGATAATAAAAAGGAAGGACCTAGCAATTTCTATGGTTGACGTAGCCCACACTAGGTGAACCRCGTAAATCTGTGTCTCTCTTGTATTGTGTATCTTATGTRTTTTGTTTCCATATTTGTTTTATTTTATTKCTCCCCGATCCTGTTTTTCTAACAAMAAATCCTAAAATATTGAAAGAACYGCCTCTTACAGAGGTATGAGTACTATCAAGATCYCCAAATACAAATAAATCCACAGAAATATCTCTGACGCTAGGAAAGTATCCRGGGGTTAYCCCTTCAACTAACTTTGTGCGACCTTGTGATTAACTTTGGTGTGAGAGGTGCCTCCTGATATTACCAATTATACAATGKACTCCTCAACTCCATTTYTTAGACACATATGTTGATTTAATTTCCTTGGACAAGTTTACTCACAAAATCCTATTCCAAGGCASTAAATCCTAGACTAGTTTGTGCACCCTAAAAATAAAATTGTGACTAATYGGTTTTAGTATAAAGCATAAATTTTATTGGTCATGATTACTCAAAAGGGTATGGAAGTGAAACTCATGATATTATGACTCTRCAAGAAAATAAATATAGATATAATGCAAAGTCTAATTTTAACTTTCCAATGAATGATATGCGTATAAAAACATTGCAATTTTCAATTTYAACTCTGCAATTCAGAATTAAAATGCTATCTTTCACTAAATGCACTAAGATAATGATAAATATTCAAAAGAAACAAATGCCAAGCAATGGAAAATGCTTWWTTTTTTGWGTTTTCAATATATTAAAGAGAAAATGCATGGACTAAAAAACAACCTGATATATAAATTCTAATGTGTATAAACATAATCTGTTAAGAACCAAATACTGAATACAAAAGMACCACAATAGATATACAAGAACAATATGCAAAAYCTTCTTTATTACCATCAAATCCTTAGGKTAGGGAAACACCATACAACRTATCCTATTATGGAAGGGATCCTCTCCTATTCACTTGTCTCTTCGAGGGGACATCCTTCTATTGAGCTACCACTCCAAATACAATACTTCTCTTCATGTTTCATTACATTGYTTGAACCCCTTTATATAGTGCTACCATCACCTAARAACATTCTAGAGGAGGAATCTTCTAGAAGTAGAACCTTCTAAGAAGTCCTCTTACATTTATTATATCTAACTACCCATTTATTATATCTAACTACCATAGTGGGCCTTATTTAATAATATAGTGGACCTAGTCCACCYTACATTGAATGACCTCCACTATTATCACTATGGACCCTCTGSCCCCCCCCASTACCTCTCTATCTATCGTACATTCCATCTCCCTTATGAAAGCRTTGTCCTCAACGCTTGATGTACAACCATATACCAGGGTCCTATGGATAATTGTGGACCATAATGCTGAAGAAGACTRAAGAACCAAGGTCCCATGTAGAAAGGAAAGCCACCATGCCGGAGTATTTCAACCACCATTGTAAGCCCGGGTCCCATGTCCAWGTKCTCATGTGAACTCCCCATGGAAKATTTTGGAACCCAATAAMCAACTCCAAATGATGCTCCAAAGASTGACACCTATCATGTGGATCCAAATAAGAAGATCCATCCACACAGTGGAAAAGGGTCGTAGCAGAATMTGGAATGAATAATACCACTRTAGAATATATATATTGAATGCTGGTAACTAGCTYCTGATGTGGGACTTTGATGTTCTATACAGAAGGTGGAGTAGAGTCATCAAATAAAATATGAAAGTGGTTGTCATCSCAGAAATGACAACTATTCATATACCAATCATCACAATCTGCCTCAAAATTATACCAAGCATATATTTMTTGATTATATTCATCCCTGAGGCCCTCCATAAGAAATCTMTCYTGCATGTTATTCAATGAATCTTGAATACTATGAAAACTATCATTGAGGCCGTCTGTGAGATTGTCTATGAGGCAGTMTGTGAGGCCATGTACAAATGCATCCAATCTGTCATCCAATGTGTGAAACAATTGGGCKTTGAATGATTCTAKAATTTCTTTTAKGTTTTGAGAAGAAATATCCATTTGAGCATCCTATGAACTCACCCAATAAGTTACAATAGAAAATCAYGACTTTGTCTRGAAAAACCCTAAAAAACTGTTGAAGTTAAAATGCTCATAACTTCACTTCYCGGACTCCGTTTTGGCTGATTTTTTTTTGGAAATTGGGTGAAATTGTGAGAGGAACTCAGATATATAATTTAATTGGGMAAATTCAGCATATAGATGCTATATAAATAAAAAAATYGTCACAACCGTCCGYGGAAAAAAATCCTGAAAATTTACAGATTTTAAAACTTCAATATCTTGACTTCTCSGACTCTATATCGGACGATTTATTTTTCCAAATTGGGTGTTTTTMTGAGAGAAACTCAGATATAMAACCATTTTSAACAAATTTTKCATATAAATATATCAAAAACTTCGAGAATGTCGCARCCCTCTTTTTTCTKCTCCRAAAAAAAAAATCTKCAAAAATAAAAAATATTTGCCCACAATGTCTGCCCAAGGAAAGTTCTCTGATACCACTTGTTAAGAATCAAATAMTGAATACAAAATCACCRCAATAGATATACAAKAACAATATGMAAAATATTTTTTATTACMATCAAACCCTTAGGGTAGGGCAACACCATACAATGGATCCTATTATGGAAGGGATCCTCTCMTGTTCACTTACCTCTTCAAGGGGGCATCCTCCTATTGAGATACCACTYCAAATACAATAMTTCTCTTCATGTTTCATTACATTGTTTGAACCCCTTTATAYWGTTCTACCATCAACTAAGAACATTCTAGAGGAGGAATCTTCTAGAAGTAGAACCTTCTAAGAAGTCCTCTTACATATATTATATCTAACTACCCATTTATTATATTTAACTACCATAGTGGGCCTTATTTAATAAAATAGTGGACCTAGTCCGCCTTACATTGAATGACCCCCACTATTATCACTATGGTCCCTTTGGGCCCCCCCACTACCTCTCTAGCTACCTTACAGAATGACTAAAGTAGAATACCAACCAACCAAGAAACAACCCAGAGTTCAAGGAAAAATCAAAAAATGAAAAATGATGAGAAAGATTACGCCCAAAAATTCAACTCCAAACAGGTTTCCTATTAACCCGGAGAAGCTCAATAGGTACTACAAAGACCTAAGAAGGCTCAATAATCATCAAATCCCACCCAATAACCACCAAACCAAGAAAAAAAGCAAGGAAATGAGGTGTACATGACTGTTTAGGGAAACAAAGTGTATATATGCAGCTCACAATGAGACAACACGTGTGTGTACACAACTGTCAATTAAATAGGGCACGTAAAGGATTGAAAACAAGGCCAGACAAGGGTAAAAAGGATGAAAAATCAGACCGAGAGTGAACAAAATCTGTCAAGAAGTGATACAACAAGAAACGCAAAGGAAAAAGAGAAGTGCAAGGGGAAAAAGTACTTCAACCATTAGAAAGAGGATTTCTCCCCAACGGAGTCACCAATTCTGTTACGAGGCAAAAACTCTTTATGGCCAGGGTAAACTACAACAGACAGGTATGACTGCAGAAATCTACTCAATTCCAACATATTCTATACAAACCAATATGCAAGTGATATAAGTAAGAATCCTACCTTGTTCCAACGTTTGATGATGTTTCACTATTGAGTACTTTGACCCAAAGATTTGAACCTGCAACAAGTTCTCAAAAAACAAACAGAGCAAGTTTATAATGATAATATAAAGGGGTTAGCACATTATATAGCATAATCCATTAATAAACATTACAAACATGCCCATGGATAATAATCATATATTTACATGATACCAATTGGACGGGAAAGGAGTATTTCTATTAATAAATGATCAACAAAAGAGAATGTTGGTTGTGAAGCCTGATTATCTTCCTGATTCAGAGGTATTTTATGTTCAGTCGTGTTTATACCCCATTAAGTATTTACACCCCAGAAGTATGTACACTCTTCGACATGGGGGAGTGCAGAGGGGCTTCATTTCATGCCAAATCCCATAGGAAACATTTTCTATATTATGTTCAAGGTGATTTTGGACAGGTTCATTTGGGTGATGATGCACCATGCAAAATTGTTGGAATAGGAAAGGTAAAAATAAAGCAACGAAATGGAAACCAATGGTTGTTGAAAGAGGTAAGACATGTTCCATATTAAGGAAAAATTTAATTTCAACAGGGATGTTTGCAAGTGAAGGTTGTATATCCATATTTACAGATAAGATGTGGAAGGTCATCAAAGGATCATTGGTGATAGCAAAAGGAGAGAAGGTAGGTACATTGTATTTATGTACTGGTAATACTAACTCTTTTATATCTTTAGATTCTACAGGAGTCGATACAACACTATGGAATCATAGGCTGGGACACATGAGTGAGAAGGGTATGTAGATCCTTCACAAAAGAAATTTGTTGCCAGATCTTAAACAAATTGATTTCGACTTCTGTAAGCATTGTGTTTATAAAAAACAAAAGAGAGTCAGATTTCTCAGAGTCAGAAAAGAAAAGAAGAATGAAAGGTTAAAGTTTTTTCATACAGATTTATGGGGACCAACTCAGGTACCATCTCTTGGTGGCTCTAATTATTATGTTACTTTTATTGATGATACAACTAGAAAAACTTGGGTTTATTGCATTTGACAAAAATTTGATGTTTGTGATACTTTTAAGAAATGGAAAGCTTTAGTTGAGAATGAGATAGGAAAAAGTTTGAGGTGTCTTAGATCTGATATGGAGGTGAATATTGCAGCAAGTATTTTGATGATTACTATTCATACCATGGGATTCACAGAGAGAAGACAGTTCCAAGAACACCACAAGAAAATGGTGTGTCAGAAAGGATGAACAGGACAATCATGGAGCATGTAAGGAGTATGAGATTGCATGACAGTTTTCCCTTACAATTCTGGGCAGATGATGTATATACTGTTTTTTTCTTAATAAAGAGAGGACCTTCAAGCTCTTTGGATGGTAGAATTCCAGAGGAGGAATGGACAGGAAAAAAGGTAAACTATGCTTTTTTGAAAACTTTCGGTTGTGAAGCATTTGTCCATATTGATAAAGAAAATAGAACAAATCTTGAGGAAAAATACAAGAAGTCTACCTTTATTGGATATGGTGTTAATGATTTTGGTTATCGCTTATGGGATTATGAAAATAACAAAATCGTTAGGAGTAGAGATGTCATATTGAATGAGAAGGTCATGTACAAAGATCAGTTGCAGGGAAAGAAATAGGAAAAAGAAAAAACAAGAATACACAGTGCTTGATGAGATCACTGAAAAAGAAATTCCAAGGGAACCAGAAAATCAAAATGTACAACAACAGGAGTAGCAGGTACCTCAAACACCTACAAGTGTTGTTAGAAGATCTACCAGGTTAAGTATACCCCATGAATGATACTCTCCTTCATTGTATTATTTATTGTTGACTGATTCTGGTGAGCCAGAATGTTATGAAGAGGTAATGCAGGTAGACACCAAAAAGAAGTGGGAGCAAGGCATGAAAGAGGAAATGGATTCCTTGGCAAATAACCAGACTTGGGACTTGGTTCAGTTCCCTGCAGGAAAAAGAGCATTGTAGAATAAATGGGTTTACAATTTGAAGGAAGAAGATGGAGGAGAAAAGTTGTACAAGGCTAGACTTGTTGTAAAGGGTTTTGCACAAAAGAAAGGTACAGATTTTGATGAAATATTTTCTCTTGTTGTTAAAATGACTTCAATTAGGACTATTTTAAGTCCTGTGGTAGTATAATATTTTCATCTTGAACAGTTAGATGTAAAAATAGATTTTTTGCATGGGGATCTGGAGGAAGATATTTATATGCAATAGCCACAGTGGTATGAGGTCAAAGGGAAGCAGAATTTGGTATGAAGGTTGAAGAAGAGCTTGTATGGCCTAAAGCAATCTCCAAGGCAGTGGTATTTGAAGTTTGATAGGTTTATGACAAAACAAGGTTATAGTAGATGTCATTCTGATCACTGTTTTTATTTTAAAAAGCTAGAAAATGGAAGCTTTATTATCTTGCTATTGTATGTAGATGACATGCTTGTTGCAGGGTCTAATATGCAGGATATAAATCTGCTGAAGAAAAAATTACCCAATTCATTTGCGATGAAGGATTTGGGT
>ML847615.1:12734-31133 GCA_009831015.1 Picea engelmannii | reverse complement strand
GACTTAGAGGAGGCAAAACAGATAATACAGGTCACACAGGCACAGGTCCAAAAGCTGGGAGAAGAAAATAAACATTTAAAAGATAAAATTATTTCTATTACTAATCAAGTAGTAGAACTTGAAATTTTCAGGACACAAGCATTAGGAATATATTTGAAAATAGAGGAAGAACAACAAAAAGTGTTTTTGAATCTGGAAGTAGTCCAGAGTTATTTTCAAGAAACAAATAAATCCTTGGAGAATGTTTTCCAGAAGGAAAGGAGGCGAAAGCAGCTAGAACGACTTTCCAAAAGGTAGTAGCCTTCTCAACAAAGGAAGAAGTTGGAAGGATTCAGAAATTATTCATTTCTGAACAGGTTAAAGGGAACATAATACTTAAAGTGTGGGAAGCAAATCTAGCCGAATATAAAAGAATAACCAGAGAGGTCAATGATGATTGCCAGGGAATTTATGATCTCATAGAAAGAGCCTCATTGAATATCGGAACAGATGACTGTTCCAGATTATTAGGTGAGATTAATATTGCCAAGCACCAGCTAAGGTTCAAAGAAGAGTTGGAGGAAATGAAGATAGAGATTCAAAAAATTAAATTAATCAATATCATAGAAATCAACAAATGGATGGTGACACTGAACCTAAAGTTGCAAACTATTAAGTTCACAGAGAAGATGATAGAAAATCGTTTTCCTGAATTACAGAAAAGATTTTTCTTGTTTGAAGCAAATGAGATCCCAAATGCTCCCGGAACTTTTCTGAAATTTTTGGGAAAGTGTGTTCAATGTCTTGAAGCGGAGAAATGAAGTTCGTCAACACAAGCGTAAAAACATCTTTTTTAAATGTTTTTATCATTAGAAGTTAGAAAGAAAATGTAAACGGTTGACATTATTTTTATATGTAACCGTAATATTAGGAAGTTGCTTAGTCACCAACGAGAAAATTTTGATGAAGATGTATAAATGTATTTTCTAAAGAATGAAAAAGGGCTTTTGATTTTTTGGAGAGAGCCGATTGTATTAATAGTTTTCCAATCCATCATAATATACATTACAAACGAGATTTTGAATACTGCAAATTTGTAGCTATGTGTTCTTCAACCCTGTTTACTATACTTTATTGTATTTTTCATTCAATGTTTTTCTAATGAATAATCAATTTGAAGTTATCTGCATCTTTGATTTCTAGTTTAGATTGGTTTGGATATCAAATTATTTACAACTTTTCCTCTGAAATTGCTATCAGTGATTTTAAGACCTGTTAATCATTTGAACCTTAATACTTAACTTTTCATTAGAAACCTCGTTTTCTTTCATTATTATCTGTCGAAATATGAGATTCTTTCTTGATTAAAGCCTGATATTTTTCTGTAGTACTTATTTTTTATTTTATAATTCTCAAATTGTTACAAATCCAGGAAACGGCCTCGAATGTATTTATGTTAGTGTTTTGAATTTCAAAATTGTTTTTCCTATTCTCATCTCTGGAAAGTTTGAAGTAACATTTGATTAAAATTCTTTCACGATTAATTAAAATCTTATCATCCATGACTGTTCCAAGTAGCAGACAACCCAACATTGAACCTAGCCTTCAAGATCAAACCAGTATTGCCTTGAACCTATTTAATACCATCTTACAAACAACAACTAACTGGGTCGAATTAGAACGTTCATGGGCTACTATTGAGAGAGATATTAGCATCCAAGAACAACGGGAAGCTAGACAGAGACAGTTGAGAAATTGATTATGCTTCACGCTTTCTTTTTAATTCTTATTCTCAAGAATATTCTTTTTAACATTTACGAATGCCTTGATGGTATGCTTTATAGCCTTAAAGTATAAACTCAGGAACAACAGAAGGTACCAATAGTACTTCAGGCTTATAGGACTACATGCAAGAAGCTAACAAGGCAACCACCCTTTAGATTGGTGTATGGACAAGAAGCAGTAGTTCCCTTAGATTATTTGATACTAAGTCTGTGCATTGAAACAATTACATATATGACATAAAGGGGAGAAACAAATGAAATATTGGCTCAACTTATGGAATTGGAAGAAGACAAAATCATAGCAGGTTTCCATCAGGAGGTCCAGAAAGCAAAGGATAAGGCATGGCATGACCAACATATCAAGAAGAAGAATTTTAAGGAAGGCAGTCTGGTTCTCCTCTATGACAGTAAGTATTTGCAATACCCAGGGAATCTTAGAATGCATTGGCTAGGGCCATAACAGATAAAGTCTGTCATAGATGGAGGTGATGTACAGTAGAAAGACTTAATAGGCAAGGAAATCCAAGTACTGGTGAATGGTAGTCAATTGAAACTGTATAGGGACAATAGACCTACTAACTATCAGTAGTTGTATCACAACAAGTATACTTGTACATATTTTAAATAGTAGGAGTTAAAAGAAGAAAAAGGAAGAGAAAAGTAGAAAAATGAAGGAAAAGACAAAAATAAGTAGTTAGAGGAATAAGTGATAGACATATAATTGAGAATGGTGGTGCGCCATAGATAGAAAGTTAGTGCGACAAGAAGAGAAGATACTTCGTGTAGGATAGATATGAAAAAAGGAAATACCAATGCGCTAGAGGACTATCACAATAGAAAAATACAATGCACCAGAAAAATGAAATAGTCGGGAAATGATAAACCAGTCATCAAAAAAAGGAAGGCGCAAAACGAAAATTCATGACAATGGAGAAAGCGTTCCTGAAAATATTTGGAACATTTATGACAATTAATGGAGTGTGATCAGAAATCTTTGGAGAATTTATGACAACAATTTAGAATCCAAATTAGGGTTCAACAAGCCACATTGTGAATTCGAGCAAACAGAGATCTACGCAACAAGAAGTGAAGAACAAACATGCAATTTAGTAGGAGGACAATGAGATTTCAGGTGATTTAGCATGATGGCACTACCTAAAGTTGGATCACTGAGTCATATGTCAAGGAAGACATGTAGTTCCACAAGGCTACTGCAGAAGCCAACAACAGAAGCAGAAAACCCTATGCAGACGGAGGGAGTGGTGGATGTCGACGCCATTCCTTCCCGAGAACTGGTGAGTCCTACATTGGTTGAGGAGAAAACAAAATAGATGCAGATTGACCCACCAAGCACAACAGTAGATGAAAACCTGATGCAGGAAAAAATTCAGCCCATGGAAGAAGCGGATGAGGAAAGGACTGAGTCCAATAAGTCGAGGACTCAAGCTAGTACATAGCAAGCACAACATGAACAAACACCAAAAACATAGAAAATTGTGCAGTAGGCTGGCAGAGAGGAAGAGGAGGAAGAGAAAACATATCAGAAAGTAGGGCCCTTAAGGGTGTCGGTAAAGGGGAAAGGAAAATAGCAGGTCCAAAGATCTTCGCGCAAGAAAGATGAGGTAACCATTGTGTTACCGCGCATATCAGCAGGGGTAACAGTTGTCGCAAACTTACTTGGATGTGTATACAAACTGCATTATTCATACCATGATGTCAGGGATACAGATAAATTAGTAGATTTTTCACAACAAGTATACTTAGAAAGAAGACGGGTCAGCATGATAGGTGTACCCATAATGGAACCAAAATAATGGATACAAGGGTTATACAACACATGTATCATGAACCTGTTGGAGATCCCACACTTTGGCAGGGGCAAGGATGTAAATAAATGTGTCAAGTAGTTACTAGAAGTCATTCATGGAGGTATTTTATGGTTTGACACACAATTTTCCATAGACGTTGTTTTGATATAAAAGATAACAGGTCTGCCCACCAATGGCGAGCCACCTGCATAGTACCTAGATGAAAATACCAAGGAGAAATCCTTGGAAAAAGAGGTGGAGAAAACCTAAGGGATAGAGAGAGGATCCAGAGGGATCATCATCAATAGGACCAGTGAACCAACAACAAGGTTAGCAACCAAACTAATGGCCTGTAAACTCCTAAGAAAGTGTCGCAAAGAGAAAGTGTCAACAGGCGTCATAGCAAAAGTCACATAGTTCGTGAAGGGAATGGTATTAAGTTGGAGCCATTACTTATTAAATTTATTTTTGGATGATTGCAAAGATGCCCAGTATGTAGGAACGAAGTTCCATTACTCTTGGCTTATCATTTTGATTGCATTAGTGGGTTGGAAGCACCCCAAATTTACTATGTTTTTCCAAAGAACTGGAAGGTGTCGTGCAACACAGTATGAATCACTATGGAACACAACTATCACAAAAGACAAGAAGGAAAATACCATCATCTTCAAGACATACTTTGAAGAAATCCAAGAAAAGGTGGAAAAAACTTAGAGGATCCCATCGAAGGTGGTGGAGCAATACAAAACCATAGCTAAATTTAAAGCCTCATGCCATAATATGTGGATTCAGGAAAAAAGGGATCCATCAAAGGAATGGATGTAGATGAGGTACTGTGTCACAACAAAATAGGTCTAATGGGCGATGAAGGATTGGAAGGAGGAATGGAAGGTTCCAATAGAACAACCAAAGGATACGAAGCCAACCAAGGACAAGCAGCCAACAAAAGACAAGCAATCAACAAAAGTAGTCTCATCATAAATAAAGAGTACCACAACAACAAACACAAGAGAACTAGCAAGGTACACAAAGCCCACATGGAGGAGTGCAAAAACAAAGAAAAATAATATCCCCAAGTTGGTCACACAACAGAAGGACAACACAAATACCACTAATAGCACAACACAGAAGAAGGATAACATCCTTGCACAGGAGGGACAGGTAGGAGGGGATACACCAGATACCCTAGGAAAAACAGAGCCAACAAATTCTTTTTTTGTTTGTTTGTTTGTTTGTCCACGACATGTGTGACTAACCTGTGGGATATAAGCTGTCAAAATCACCCGGGGATCACAGCCGGTCTGAGCCACACCAATCCTTAACATGGATGGATTTTTTGTCCCTGCGGGTTTTGAATCAGTGACTTTAATATCACGGAGTTCCTTAACAGTGCACTTCGTCACCGACTATCCTACACCTCGGGGACCAAAAGGTATGTGGGCTTGGCCCAGTTAGGATTTGTTTCGCGACTAGACCACGTCCTTTCTCAGGTTTGAGCACAAGACCTGACCTTCGTTGCAAGAATGACTTTACCATCTAGCCGCCTACACCGACCTTGAGCCAACAAATTCAAGGCCACCAAAGAGAACGATTGTATAGACAGGTGAGCATGCAATAAAATGAAAGCGCACAATGAATTCCCTGAATATACCATAAAAAATGATGATGCATAACTAGTCATAGAGAGAGTACAAGACCACACTACAAAATAATATGAGGAGGAAGAATAAAAAAGATAAAGGATAATGCAAGAACTGATAGAGTTCAGGAAGTTATTAGAGTAGATACGGGTTACCATGGCACATCCTGACGACGCAACACAAAAACAAACAAAGCAGAGTGAGGAAACAACAGTGTAGATAACAACATTGGCCAGTGACGATTTAAACCTTATTAAATATATGTTGCGAGTAGACGAGGAGCTGGCACAAAAAAAAATTAAGTACATAGAACAAATGGAATTGGTATTGGCAAGGATTCCAACAAAGGCCTTGTATAAATTGCAGATAAGTGTTGCACAAGAGGTTCAATCCAGGGCGAGGATGGATATCATAGAAATATAGATAACCAAGGAAGCTAAGGACATGTTGGAGATAGTTCTTAAAGAAATGTGACTAGAACAATAGGAAGAAAAATGCCACACAAATAGCTTAGAGCAAAGACTTGAATAAGTATTCCAAAAACTTCTAGAGAGCACACTAGCAGGAGAAATCAACGTAGAGGAAAAGCTAAAGAAGATAGCACAAATGATGGAGGAATACAAATAGGAGATAGCAGAATTGGTTGGAAAGATAACACCAACCATACCTCCATAAGTCATATCAGAAAGAGAACAACATGTGACAGAACAAGCAAATCTTCTTGCGTTAGAAGTCAAGGAAATAAAAGAAATTTACGAGAGGAAAACACAAATATGGACAAGCCTAGCAGAAGATGAGAGGATCCAGAAGTTGGAGCAAAGAGAAGAAAAGATGAACATTGTAGTTCAAGACCTAAAGCAGAGGAAGAAGACAATGGCCATATCCCTGAGACTGAGGGTTGTGCAAGAAATGAAAAGCCTGCAAGCAGAAGTAAAGACAATCCAGGAGGATCGACAAATCAGACAGGATCAGTTGGAGCCCCTATAAGAATGAGCAGAAAAAATGATAACAACGTTGGAAATGGATAAAGAGAGCATGGAACATGCACATTCAAAGAGCATACAAGTGTTGAAGGATCACGTCACAACGTAGGTCATGGAGACTTTAATAGAGAAAAGTGTGCAGACCAAGAAACAGGTGGATGCACTGACGAAGTAGTTCCATGAGTTGGAAAAATTGATGCAAAAAGCACACACGACCTGAGTGGCTCGGGATGAGGCACATGTTAGCATTGGGGGCCCGTTGGAGCAAGAAATTTTGGTATTTAAGCACAATAAGTGAAGCAGAATGGACCAAAGGAAACAACGTGCACCAAAAAAGAAGGAAGACTAGCGTGACAAAGGGCAAAGGAAGCAACGCACTAGAAAATAAGGAAGATCAATGCAAGGAGTAGTTGGATCGAAGACCAACTGCGTAGAAGGAAGTTGCAAAGTGGAAAAGTGGAGTCTACTCAGAGTTAAAGTTGTTGATTCATAATGTAAGGGTTTTTACCCATTTTTGTAATATAAATAGAATATGTATGAAGTAGATAGGGGTATCTAGTCTTTGATGAAGTAAGTCATTATCACTTTTTGTATGAGCAAATCAATTGGAGCACCTTTTGAGTTCTGAGTTAGAATATGTTTTTTTTTAAGAGATGTGGAGCTCAAATGGAGTCAATGTTGAGTTGTAATTGAGGGTCAGGTTGCAAGCTATGGAGCTTGGTGTGATGTTGGTCAACCTCACATACACCATTTGATGTAATGTGCACAACATTTTTTTGATGAAGAATAAGAAATAAGCAAAAGATATTTGTGGACATAGCCCAGGGGGGGTGAACCATGGTAAAAAATTGTGTCTTTATGTGTGATGTGTTCTTCTATATCCTTTATAATGAATGAATGGTTAGATGAATGCATCTGTTAGGTTTTATTCACAGTGCACATTAAAATAAGTATGCACAATATATGATATTGAATGAGTAAAATGGTAGATCTGATGAATGTTGTTGTATAATGCATGTAAGAGAAGTAAAAAGAACATCCCCAATCCCTTCCATAACTGCAGACATATGTGTCCTATAGTCACCCATAAACCATCTCGGGTGAGACTGTGATGTGCACTTTGTGTGCGGTGTAGCCTTCTAGTTTATGAGAAAGGTAAATGGTGAAAATGATTTTGTTGGAGAACTAAGATAGAACTCGAGTCATCCCATATATCCAAAAATTCCATTAGACCCTATGGAGAAAAGGAGATATTTGGAGCTCGCGAGAAAGGAAATTGATAACTTATATAATAAGACAATGTGCATGGATGACTACGTCAACCCCACTGTAGATGGTGCTCTTATTTGGAGAAGCATAAGCTCTTGTGAATCAAACATGGAAGAAGGAATTGAACATTGACAACACCGATTGCATGAAGTATTGACCAGAAGGTGTGCTCACATTACTCTCTATTTGCGTTGGATCAGAATAGAGGTACATGATATGCCAATTTTTTAAGGATTAACCGAGGTAAGTTCTTTTGTCAATGAATTTGAGTTGTAGATACCTAAAAAAAATGGTTATTAGCATTAGATGTTGCACTGAGAGCGACCCCGACGAGATGGTGGGAAACCCACAAGGAAGGGATAAAGGATTGGAAACATTGTAAAAGGCTAATGTTGATCAGGTTTGGAATAAAGAACATTATGCACAAGTATATAGGGATGAGCGATCCTAAGGATCATGTTGCACAATGTATTACAACTTGGAGGAAAGTTAAGAGGAAGGACTGGATGCACAGGTTTGTACATATGCTGGAGACAATTCCTAGGAACTGGTATTTAGAACTAGAGGTGTGCATAAGAACGACAGACTGGGAAGAGCTCATATGAAACTTTAAGGTAACATTTAATTTTGAAGCTGAGTCACCTTTACTGGATGCATCTTTACGATTCATTAGAGATAAAGTTTTTATGGAAGAAGGACATGTAGAAATAGTACCTACATGTAGTGCGCATAGAAAATCTACGACAACTCATGAACTATTGGAATGTTATAATATTACCAAGGAAGACCAAGAAGAGGAATACCTAAGAAATGTATAGTTACTGGAGACTGAAGGGGAGCACAATGTAGTAGGTCCAGTACTTTAATCCGGTGCATATGTGAAGCCCTTAAGAGTGCACAAAGTGAACATTGGAATGGAGAAACCAAAGTTTGCAAACATTGGTGATTATTGGAACGATGAGACTCTTGAAAAGATTATAGACTTATTACGTGAGTCTCAAGACCTTTTTCCAATAAAATTTTCAGAGATGAAGGGAATAGCTAGAGAATGGGGTGAGATAAAGATCCTGTTGAAACTAGATACTAAGCCAGTAAAATAGAGACCTTACAGATTGAATCTGAAGTACAAGGAAAAAGTGAAAGCATAGCTTCACAGGATGATAGAAGCTGGTATAATTGAACCCGTCACGGAGTCTGAATGGATAATTCCAATGGTGGTTCAAGATACGAAAACAAGGGAGTATTAGAATATGTGTATACCTAATAAATTTGAATGATCCCTACTTTCATGACCCATTCCCGACCCCCTTTACAGATGAAGTATTGGAAAATGTAGGAGGGAAGGAGGCCTAATCGTTCATTGATGGATTTTTAGGATACCATCAGACAAATATTGTGCCTGAATATAGACATAAGATGCCATTTGTGACAGAATGGGGGAGCTACCATTACATAGTGATGTCGTTTGGGTTAAAGAATGCACCTAATGTGTTTTCTAAAGTAGTTTTTGCATCCTTTAAAGTGTTTATTCATAAATTTTTTGAAGTATATATGGATGATTGGACTTCTTTAGCCTACTGAAAGATCACATAGAAAATCCAAGGTTGATGATTGATAGATTTAGACAATATCATATTTCATTGAATTTGAAGAAATGTATTTTCTACGCACCGTTTGGGATATTGTTAGGTCATGTGGTATGCAAGCAAGGTTTGTTAGTTGATCTGGACAAGATAGCAATAATTGTTAATTTTCCACCACCTGAATCAGTGAGACAGTTGAGAACAAATTTGGGTCATACATATTATTACGATAAATTTATTAAAGGATATGAACATATTACAACCCTAACGGAGAAGTTACTGAAGAAAGAGGCTAAGTTTTAGTGGAATGACTATTATTAGAACGGTATGGATGTATTGAAACAAATGTTGGTAATTGCCTCGATTTTTGTATTATCGAATTGGCAGAAAGTTTTTTATGTTCATGTGGACACATCATCAATAGCACTCAGTGCAATGTTAGCCCATCCTGTAGAGGGAGAATTAGACCATCCAATTGCTTTTTCTAGCAGGAAGTTGTCGACTGCTAAGAAGAATTAAACGATGATAGAAAGGGAAGGCTTGGAAATTGTTTATGCCTTGCAGAAGTTCAGACGCTGCTTTTTGGGTCCCACTTCAAGATGTACATAGACCATTCTACACTCATATATCTAGTGAACAAGCCATTCTTTGGGGGGAGAATATGCATATGGTTATTGTTGTTCCAGGAGTATGATTTCAAATTTATTGTGAAACCAGGGAAAGTGAATGTAGGACCAAACCATTTGTAGAAGATACTAGCAGGGGAATACACAGGGAACCTAGACAATAGCATACTAGATGCACATTTATTCTCAGTCCAAATGGTAGATGACCATTTTGCATAAATTGTCCAATATGTGAGCATAGGAGTATCCCCATTTGATATGGAAATAGCACAAAAGAAACAACTATTGGTTAAAGAAACATATTATCAATTGATTGCATGAAACTTATATAAGTTAGGCATAGATGGGATATTGCAATGATGTGTGCTAAAACATGAAAGACTAATGATCCTAGCAGAATCACATGATGGAATTGCAGGAGGACATTATGCAGGAAAGGTGTCAGCGTAGAAGATATTTTGTGCAGGGCTACAATGGCCTACCCTCCATAAGGACACAACGGATTATTGTCATAACTGCGATGTTTTCCAGAGAGTAGGAAGACCATTACAAAGGGATTAGATTTCCTTGAATCTGCAAGTTACCCTGTAGGTGTTTGAAAAATGGGCAGTGGATTTGGTAGGGCCAATTAACCCACCAAGAAGGAGGACAGGAGCCAGGTACATAATTACCATGATAGACTATTTGAGAAGATGGGCAAAGGAAAAACCAGTCATAAATTGTAGTGTAGAGATAGCTTCACAATTCTTATTTGAGAACATAGTTACAAGGTTTGAATGTCCTAAAATACTGATGAGTGACCATTGGACTCACTTTTTGAACAAGACAATTGTGGCATTGACATAAGAGTTCCATATACAACATCGAAAGAGCACTCCATATCACCTGTAAGAAAATGAAACTATGGAGGCCTTCAATAAGATACTGGAAAATGCATTAACCAAGGTGTGCAACATAGGGCAGGATGATTATGATTTAAGGATCCCTGCAGTGCTTTGGGATTAAAAAACTACATGCAAGAAGTTGACAGGAAAAACACCCTTTATCTTAGTATATGGTCAAGAAGCAGTCATGCCCATGTATTTCCTTGTACCGAGTCTGTGCATTGTTGTGATCATAGACCTTACATATTATGGTGGAGTAGAAGAAAGGCTATCAAAGTTACTAATCTTAGAGGAATATCATTTTATTGCAGGGTTCCATCAACAAGTAAAAAAAGCACGAGAAAAGGAATAGTATGATAGACACATCAAGAAGAAAAAGTTCTAGAAAGGAGATCTAGTAATACTCTATGAAAGTAAGTTCTTACAAAACCCAGGAAATTTCAGGATGAACTGGCTAGGGCCATACATGATCACATATGTGACTAACGTATGTGTTGTTCAATTAGAGAAATTGGATGGACAAGTCATGGAAGGACTAGTGAATTGAAGTCGACTAAAATTGTATAGGGAAGGTCGTCCTTCCATGCACTAGGAGAGCTATGTATAACAACTTGTATTGTAATGTACTATAGCAATAAAGTGTAGAAAAAAAAAGAAAAAAAAAAGCAAGTAAAATGGGAAAAAACACGAAATTGGATCAGAAAAGAAGTTGCAGGTTGAGAAAGCCAAGAATTTAAGGTTAGAACATAAAGAGGTGAAGTAGGAAAATGTCGTAGAAGAGAAGAAGAAATAAGGTTGCACAAACGAAGGAAGAAAGACTGTGCAAAAGGAAGAGATCACACAAAGAGACGAGACTGCACAGATGACAACTAAGAGCATTCAACACAATCCATGATAGGATGTGCAATAAAGAGTTGCCACGATGAAAAAGTAGTGGTGTCATGTACCATTAAATGTAGAAGGTATTGATCAATTGTATAATTGAATGGAGAATTCACCAAAGATACAGAGTGATGGAGCAGTAAAAGTAGGTAATGAATGACAACCATTAGTGGATTGGACAGAGAGTTTAGGAATGAAGGGAGGCTACAACTGGAAATGTAGTATAAAGGCACGTAAAGGGACAACGAGGGAAGTTTATTTTTCATCAATTTGCATAGAGAGCCAAAGTTACAAAGACAAAGCTTAGAACCGAATTCCAAAACTAGTTGGAAGTAGAGACTAGCATTGCAGAGGAAGATGGCACATAAGGAAACAACACCATCAACATCAGTACCAAAGAAATCACATAGCCAACCAACAATGTCGTCCATTGTAGAAGAAACACATGAGGCATCGTCCTCAACTGAAATATTCCCCAAGGATTATATCCCATTGAGAAATCCCTCAACGAAATAGGTCCATTTACAAAAGGATACAAAGTACCCATTAGTTGAGCCACCTATTCCAAAGGGAGTCATAGTGGAAGGGGATATGTTAGGTATGATACCAACTCTGAAATATGATGACCATGATATCATGGATGAAAATGTGTTTCCATAGCTTGTACCCAGTAAGTTTATGATGAAATCCATTAGTTCTGAGACCCACGTGATAGTCATAGAACCACATGTGTGGGATAGGGGGTTGTAGAAAATAGGTCTTCTAAACTTGATCAATATACCACATTTTGTATGGAGCCAGGAGATCAATGCATGTGTGAAATTGTTGTTAAGTTGTGTGCATGAAGGATACACGTGGCTTGACAAGATAGTATCCATTGATATTTATTTAATAGTGCACATTACATGTATTATGTCACATGGGAAGGACCCCACACCATTATTTTTTGATAAGAAGAATGAGAAATCTCTTGCTGAGAGTATGAAAGAAAAATTTCATACATTGAGTGGAAAGTGCAGTCTAGACATCTCTAACATATATGACTCGACGGTAAGGTTTGCGACACAAGCCTTAGCTTGTAAATTGTTGAGGAAATGTAGAAGAGACCAAGTGCCAACTAAAATGATAGCGACCACAAAATGATGTGTAGAGGGTGTCTAGATGAACTGGGAAACATTTTCGTTGAACCAATTTTTGATTGACTGCAAGGAAGCACATGACAAGGGGACACAATTCCACTACTCTTGGTTATTGATCTTAATTGTTCTATCAACTTGGAGGGAGCCAAACGACAACCAGTTTTTTGGCTTCAAGGAGAAGCCTTTCTTAGTTTCACACTATCAGAACCTTTGGTAAACTACACATGAGGTACATCAGATGGATACTAATGTTGCATTATATATTTACAAGGAAACTATCAAGATGAGCATAGAAGGAACATCATGCATACCACCTCAAGTGGTTGAGGCATATAAGGAAGTGGTGTGTTTTAAGGAAGGGAATCACCACATGTACGTTAAGGAAAATAAGGGCCCAGATCAACAATGGATACCAACACAATACAAATTAACAAAATAGGATATCAAAAACATTATTCTTGATTGGGACGAGGAGTGGGTGATTCCACCCACAGAGATAGAGCTGTTAGAACAACCAAACCCAAAAATATTTGATGTTGATGAGGAGGAAGAAGAAGGAGATCACCAGGATAGAGGGAAGGGTCCAAAGGAGCCAACGCCACAACCAACACCACATAATGACAGAAAGAGAAAAGAGCCAAAGATAGGGAGACCTGGACAACAATGGCCGAAGCACAAAGCTATTAAGGAAGTGGATATTCAGGTGCTGATAGAAGAAGGTTTGGATAATATAGGTGACCAAGTAAAATAAGTCACCAACGACACATTTCAGCGCACAACAAAACAACACAAAGAGATGAAAAAACACATGCAGGCACAAATTTCATAATTGCGATAGATATTAGAAGCCACAAACATTGCACTAGGTTGAAAGACGAAGGAGGAACCAACAACAAGCACTAACAACATTGGAGAGGCAGACCCAACAATCTCCCAATCCTTGGCAGTCGCAAGAGAATGGAGGTTGATTAAGTTAGTAACAGGGGTAGTTGATTTCCCCATGACATAAATGAAAGAATAGGTTAGGGAATTAGGTCATATAGACCTAGTGCTATTACAATTACCAATCGATGTATTGCAGTAGCTACAGATGTGTGCAATGCAAGAGTTGAATGTGTGTGCAGAGAAGACATCCAGTGAGATAGTGAATATTACAACAATGAATGTTGCATTAGAGGCATAGTACAATAGGGTGAAACAAGAGCGCGATGAGGTTGTGCAAAAGGTAGAACAAATGCAACAAATGTTCAAGAGAGTATATCATGAAATCCCGGAGGCACAAGAAGAGAAGGAGGCCTTGATGGAATACCAGGTCGTGAAGATAAGTGAATCCATCCAGGGATTCCGCACATGAATAGTTGATCTATAAGCATGCATGACACCAATCACTGCACCTAAAGAGAGGGAGATGAGGAAGAAAACTATGACAACAATGGTGGACAATATAAAGACTTTAGAAGTAGAGTGTGCACAAATGTATATAGAGACTATTTGTGTTTGGAAACTACTGAGTGAAGACAAGGTACAACAAGAGATACGTCAGAAGATTCAGACTGCGCAGGTAAAGGTGCATAAATTACAAGTAGTGATGGGAACATTACCATCGGAAGAGGTGGTAGCTGCAATGAATGAGAACCAAAAGATGTATTCAGAAATGAATCATCTAAGAGAGGAGCATCAGGATCACACAAAGCATATAGAATTATTCCAATAGGATGCATATAGAGTGATATATACCTTAACATCAACTCAAGGAATCATCAAACAAGCAGCTGAGGAAGGTGTCGAGAAGGTGCAGGCTTATGTCACTGCTGAAACAATTGATCAAATTTTGCAAAAGGAACTACAGGTCAAGGAAAATACCGCAACAACGAAGGCAACCTTTGAAGCATTCATGGCACACTAGAAGAAGGCTTGAGTGGATTGGGACGAGCCACAAGTGAGTGTTCGTGGCCTATTGTATAGGCATTTTGGATAATTTTTGGGATCTACGCCAGAAGAAGTAAAAGAATTAAAGGAAATTAGAAGATGGAATAGATCACGTGACGAGAGTGGACTTAAAGGCGTTGAAGTGCACGAAATAAGGATGCGCGACAGAGCAACGCACAAAAGGAGGAAAACAATTACAGACCATTAAGATTTTGGGGACATTTTGTCCACTTTTTAACGGGCTTAGCCCTATATATATATGTAAATGTGTATTGGGTTTTTGGGTAGAGAGAGAGAGATATAGGTGAACATAGTGAAAAAGAGATATGCATGAAAAAGCTGAGGTAGGACTAAGGAGTGAAACTCACACTACAATAGAACAAATAGGCAAGTTTGGGTGATGTTATTGTTACATATTTTGTAGCACAGTACGTAGCTGTGAAAAAGCTATTAATAAATAATTTAAGTAGATAGTCATTGTGGGCATAGCCCAAGTTGGGTGAACCATATAAATCCGTGTGTTTTGATGTGTTGTATTTGCAATTTATTATGTTTAATGACATGTGTCGAATGTATGGCTCATGTATGATGTTATAATGTCGCACACTGAAATATCTAGTAATTGAATGAATGTTAAATGGGAGAATGTCGTGCACATAGTAGGTTGAATGTTAAGTAATTATTGAGTAATAGAAACTACACACATGAGTAAATGATAGGTTGAATTCCTCACTTCCCCTCAACACTACAGAACCTTGGTTCCTGTAGCCCCTCTAGATGCATCGGGTGAGACTTCACTTCCTCTGCAGGTGATGCCGAAAGGGTTGGTGTCTATAGGATTTGTTGGTATTTGAATGATTCAATCCGATTCTTCCCTCTGTGCGCCAACACCATCTATTTAAGGATGGAAGGTTGTACTAAATTCCAACTTTTTTCTTAATCCCACAAACAATATTTTCCAAAAATTGGAAGTAAACTTGGCATCTCTATATGAGATTATGGTCTTGGGCAGACCGTGCAATATGGAAATTTCCTTCATAAAAACATTAGCAACATATCTGGCCTTGAATGTAGATTTAATAGGGATGAAATGAGCTTCCTTGATCATCTTATCCACCACAACCATGATTTCATCATGCTGCTTAATTTTTCTTGGCAACCCAATAATAAAATCCATGGAGATTGTCTCCCATTTCCACTCAGGAATTTGCAAAGGCTACAATAGTCTTGCAGGATGATTGTTCTCAACTTTCACCTATTGACACTCCATACACTTTGCAATGTATTTGGTGATGTCCTTCTTCATTCCAGGACAATAATACAACTTTCTTACTTTTTTTACCATCTTTTGATAACTGGGGTGCCCCACATAAGGTATCCTATGGAATTCATCCATGATCAAGTGCCTCAAATATATTGATTTAGGCACATACATATTGTTGTTATACAATAGTAACTCATCAGTTGTAAGCTGATATATTTCATATTTTATCTCCCTGGGTTCCTCCTGTAACCTTCTCTTACTTGATTGATGAACTCATCTTCCTACAAGAGGGTTTTAATCCTCTGCTTGATATCAAACTCCCCTACACTTGTGGTTTCTAAGTGTATTGTTTGTACACTTAAAATGAGTACATATATATGCTACTCTCTTCTCCTTTCCTTTGATATGTTTGATTTCAAAATCAAACTCACTAATCAACACCATCCACCTAGCCTATCTAGAATTCAAACTTGGATGGTCAAATAGATACTTTAAACCATAATGGTCGATCATCAAGACAAATCTTATCTCGAGCAAGTAGTGTCTCCACATCTTTAGTACATGCACAATTGTTGCAAGCTCTAAATCATGGGTGACGTGCTTTTGTTCATGCTCATTTATCTTTATTGTCTCATAATGGATCACTTGCCATTATTGCATAATCACTCCATCGAGTCCTAATTTTCAAGTATCAGTGAAAACCAAGAAGTATTTTTCAAGGTTTGCAATCTTCAAAACATGGGCATTAGTTAAAAGATGCTTCAACAATTGAAAGCTAGCCTCACACTCTAGTGACCATATGGATCTCTTCCCCTTTCTCTAGAACAAATTAATGGGATGAACAACCTTGGAAAACCCCTTTATAAATCTTCTATAATACCCAGCTAACCCCATGAAATATATCACTTTTTCCCATTTCGAGGGGTGGGCCAATCCATGATTTCCTTAATTTTGTCAGGATCTACTTCCACTCCCTTTGCTGAGATTATGTGGCCCAAATATTGGATTTTTTTTTGAAATAAATCAAACTTTCTAAACTTATCATAAAGTTGGTGTTCTTGCAACACCTGCAACACCACTCTAAGGTGTTCTTCATGCTCTTCTCTAGTCTTGGAATACACCAGAATATCATCCATAAACACTAAGATAAACTTGTCTACATGATTTCTGAGCACACTGTCCATTAAACTCATGAAGGTAGACGATGCATTGATAAACCAAAATGGCACCACTACAAACTCATAGTGTCATTACCTCATCCTAAAAAATTTCTTATGGATATCCTCATCCTTAATCCTAACTTGGTGACATCCTAATCTCAAGTCAATTTTGAGAAAACTGCGGCTCCCCTGAGATGATAAAAAATATGATCAATCCCGAGAAAAGGATAATTGTTCTTGATGGTTATCTCGTTAAATTTTTTGTAATAAATACACAATCTCAAGGTACCATCCTTCTTCTTTACAAACAAGGTTGGTTCTCCCCATGGGGATACACTTGGCCCGATGTAACCTTTATCCAACATTTCCTTCAATTGTACATTAAACTCCACCAGTTCAGGTGTACTCATTTTGTAGGGTACCTTTGATGCTGACTCTACTCCAGGTACAAGATGTATTGAGAAATCAAGATCTCTTTTTGGAGGAAGTCCATGCACCTTCTCCGAAAACACATCCTTAAACTCCCATAATACAAGGTGATCTCCATCTTTCAAATCCTTGATTTTTGTTGAGTTAAGAACTTGTATAGGATACAAGAGACACCCTTTTCTACTTAAATTCTTAAGACACAATGATGATATATTCCTAACTAAAATTGGCTTCTGAATGCCTTGAAAAACTCTTGCATTGCCTGCTTCATCTTTACATTCCAAAATCTTCTCATAATAATTTAATTTTTCCTTATGGATTGTTATTGAATCCATGCCTAACAACACATCATATGATTCTAAAGGTGGGATATTTAAGACTTCTTGTGTACATAGTCCACTTATCTCAGAGGGATAGTCTTCTATGACCTCAACCATGTTTCTCGTAGTTTGTGTGGATAATTGGACTGACCATTCCTTTGCATTTTTCTTCCTCTATAAATCACATGCTTCAACAATTTGAGGTGAGACATAACTAAGATTTGATCCAGGGTCATTTAAAATAGAAATAATTTGTTTGGAAATTTTGCCTTCCAACTCCACCACAGAGGCTTGGTGGCCTGCTTGCCAATTATTCATAGTTGCATATATCCTTGGCACACTTCAGTATACATCATCAACTATAGTTTCTTATTTAAAATGGTATACTTTCTTGTAATCATGTTGCCTGTGAGGAAAATCCCTTAATAGATGTGGCTCTCCAAAACCCCAACACTGTAGAGGCCCTTTCTTTGGTTCCTCTACTCTCTCTCTTTCCTGCTCTACTGGTCTATTTCTAGTCTGAGATGGAAAATTTTGTTGATGCACACTTCTTCTTGGTTTTCCTAACTATGCACCTTTCTTTGGGAAAGATATGAATCTGTTAAGCCCTAATGTTGGCTCATTACCCCTTAATTGGGGCATATTAGATTAGTAATGCTATTTTATTTATGTCGGCTTTAGGCCATTAGTTGTAATTTAGATTAGTAATGTTATTTTAAT
>ML847613.1:9378-22142 GCA_009831015.1 Picea engelmannii | reverse complement strand
AATAAACTTTACAGGACCTTGCTTCATGTGTATAAATATGCAAGATAAACTTATGTGTTAAGTTCATGTATCTTCTTGTAAATGATTATGTGTGAGGAATTGTTCTTTTAGATGTTTAAATATGTACTTAAAACAAATACACAACAACACAACTTGCAACCAATAAACCATCAAACTCACAACAAGAACAAGCTGATAAAGGAGTTCACCCCCCTACGGGCTACATCTCCTTGAGCCTCCATCAATGGACTTGGCTCTCTGGGATTAATTAGTCAAAAGTTATTTTACAAGCTGCTGCTCAACTCCAATGGAAAAACAGACTGTACCATTGAGATCCAAACACATAAAAACCCCAAAAATGACTAATAGAACTTTGAAAACGGATCATGGCTCATCCGGGCATGACCTCTTCTACATGTGGCCATAAGCTTCCCTGAGCTTCTCTTTGGAAAAAACACCTGTAAAATTCCTCCACAGCCTCTGAAACCTTTCCTAATGTGTTCATAGCATATCATTTAGCCAAAAATGATTATTCAATCACAGAAAACAAACATAGGTTCACCAAACCATGTCCTCGATCAATGAGGGCTTCAAGCTCCCTGGAGCTTTCTGAAACTTCAATGGTGAAAATCTTGCAGAATAAGTCTTCAAATGGCCTTGAAAATAGTACCAATGGATCCAGCACGTCCAAAAACCCCTAGCTGGGCTTTTACGGCACCTCAATCGGCCAAAAGATGAAGAAGTTAGGCCTCCTCCATTTTCCTCCTTCAAGCTTTCTGAAACTGGTTCGCCAAAACGCACCTCTGTGTGCATGAACCAAGAACATGCTCCCAAAACACGTTAAAACCTAGCACCGGGTGCAAACGCACCAACGGTGCAAACCGTAGAACGGTTAGGGTGCCTCCAGACCCTAACCGACAAGCTCTCGGGCACATGGGGTCATATGACCGTGCTCTTGGGTAAAAAGTGGTTAACGGTTGAACCGCTCCAACCGTGCTAACTCCTCCCGCGGGCTCCAAGTCATATGAAAAACCACGGGTTAACATTTTCAAAACCCCGCACACAAAATGGTCGGGCCAATGTATAAAGCTTGGTCATATATTGTATATGAAACCACATCATATAAACTTCCGCGCGCATATATAACACATTAATATGGTCGTATGCGTATATAACAGGACCACGGGTTAGGTTCAAAACTCCATGCGTATATACAATGGTCGAGTTATAATACTTATGGCATGGTCATATAACATGGAAAATGACCACGGGCTGGGGCCAAGCCCCGGCCCGACCTCCCGCCACATACACACATATATGAACTGAAATACATGTGAATTGGTATATATAACAAGAACCAATACAATGGCGCGTTGGCAAGTCGGAAGTTGCGAAAGCGTTGGCATAGGGGGAGGTCACCGGTTCGAATCCGGTTGACTCCAAAAACTTTTGAAACCAAAACCAAATAGACAAATACCGGGGTGCCATGTGGCAGCCCACGATTGGGCCACGTGGCACCTCACCATTCACCAAAATCATGCCATGTGTCGCAATATAACTCGCCCAACTGTCAGCCCATCACAAACCACCACGTCAGTAGGTGCCACATCATGCAAGCCACGTCATCATACGGTCTCCACATCAAATGCTGACGTCATCCCGGGCCACGTGTCACCCTTCCAGTGGTGACACGTGTCACCTCTGAATTGGTCCAATTGTACGCCCAAAAAGCCAAATCTGCCTGACACATGTCATCATCTGGAGCCACCACGTGTCCTGTACAGACCTGCCACATGTCCTGTATGGACCTGCCACATGTCCTGTATGGACTGTATGGACAGGTACAGTCAGCATCAAAGTTTTTGCTTGTTTGGCTTGACGAACAGATCGCGATATCTTCTCCATACGGACTCTGTTTGAGAAAGTAAATATACTGTCAGAATCAGGAAGACGAGACAGACGCAATGGCACCATTTCATCGCATTCCAAGCACTTTGAAATTTGAGCAAAATTTTGACCCCTGGTCCAGATTTTGATCAATCATGAATTTCATGGGATACATTTTCACTTTCATGTTTCCTCTCTATTACGCAGTTTTTCAATCCTTCCATGAAACCATCCATCTTTGCCTCCGACTTAGTTTCCATCTCTTGCAGTTCATATTTTGTTGCTATCTTCTTTTGTAAATCATTTATGTCCCTACACATTTCTTCACCTTCATCAAGAGTCCAAGTAGGATTGTTTGGAGGCTTATTTGGTGTAGAATTTCCCTTTATGGGTGGCATGTTGGCCAAATATCACTTTTGAACCTTGATTTTGAGGTGGTTCTGCTAGAAAATATTTCTTCTACTGTATCTCCAACGTTTCTTCCCTTCTAGGTATGAATATTTATTTTTTTTAGTTCTCTAATATTTCTTCTCTGCAATGCCACAGGTGTGATCAAAATTGGATGTGCCAAGTGGAATTTACGGTAGCTTCCCCACAACTTGTTGATTTTTGGCCATTTCATTAGATCTCACTTGTATAGCGTGACCCGCACAAAATAATTGATGTAAAATTATGAAACTCGTACGAGAAATACTACAGATTGTCCAGTATCCAATGAAACTAGTCTCACTCAATTTGGATACTCGAGGAAGAAGTTATGATTGTTTTACCCGGAACACCTTCTTGAGACTAGTCAATAGGACTATTCAGATACCCTATCTTCCACAGACACAGACACCTTACTAATTTCTATGAATATCCTCCATATTTCAGGGTCTGGAATGTTACAGAAATATTTTTATAGCAAAAATTCTGCAATGAATCAGTTCAGGAAGATTCCAGAACCCTATATTTCACAGGTTGTATCTCTGAAAGTATAAGGCTTGAGGAGCTGAAATTTTAACCCAACATACCTTGCTCTGTATACTAAATACCTTCCAAAAATTTCCTTTTGAAAGGTTGTAGAAAAAAAGTTATAGCAAAAATTCCAAGGTGTCTCATATGTAGCAGCGAAACCCCAAGACCTTGAGCTTTGATACCATATGTTAAGAACCAAATATCAATATAGCATATAAAATCCTCAAAATAAGTACTAACCGCCTTGAAAAAGAGATAAATTCATATAATAAGCCTCTTCGAGGGGGAAACCTCCTTATGCGCACATAAATGTACAATTACAATATGATTCAAAATGAAAATGTCTCCTTGCTATATATAGGAGACTAGGAGGGATAATTACAACTAATGGCCTAAAGCCAACATAAATAAAATAAAATTACTAATACAATATGCCCCAATTAAGGGGTAATGAGACACTATTTATGGCTTAACAAAGGATAGGATAAGATAAAAGGGCCGAGAGTTTGATTATCCGAATACCCATCAACAATCCGATCAAACCCAAATTCTTGTCAGCCGTCGGATCATTTCGAGTGGAAGGATAGGATAAGCAAGGTAAAATATCTGAGATCTCACTTATTTGAATAGTCGTTCGCCATCRGATAAATTCACGTGGAAGGATAGGAAAATCTAGAAAATATACAATGTAGATAGATCGATCCATCGATCTAAGAAAATGATCGACGAACATCATTGACTTCATATATAAAGAGGCAAGGAGGTTACACTCTGGAAAATTTGATATTTGAAAAACCTGAAGCCCAGAGAGATGAAAATCCAAAATAAATAAGGACCATCAGATCTGGAGAACATACGATGACCATTAGATCAGGGAGATCTATGTCAATAGATTACATCAACAAACTTTGTCCATAAGGACATGTGGAAAACCACGTTGGCAAAGGACATGTGGCAGACCACATCAAAAAAGGAAATACATGGTAGACCACGTCAGTAGACCATGTCAACAAAGGACATATGTGGTAGACCATGTCAGTAGACCATATTAACAAGTACATGAGTTGTCCAATCTGAAAGATCACTTCAGGTGTATTCTCATTCGTCGATCTACTCCAGTGGTGGCATAGTGTAAGTTGAAATCTCTGAATTCCATAGACCCGAAGGAGATCTCAACCGTCGATGTGATGTCGGGTGCACTCTCAACCATTGATAAAGATACAGTGGAAGGATAGCGTAAGTATAATAGATAAAGACCCAGATTAAAAGGTGGCCATCCATCTCAAYGGTTGATTAAGTCTTGGCCATCAGATTAAGCCTTGTAAGAATCAAATCTGATGATAGATCCGTTTCCATGAAATAAACATAAACCATCCGACCTGTTTGGGAAATTTGATTTGAAAGTTTTTAAATGTTTCAAACCCAAAAGTTTCAAAGGGAGAAATGTGGAATTTATGACAGTCATCCATCTCAAGAGATTGAATCGTGATTATTGAATTTATAAGCGCTCAAGCACTCCTTAAGCCCAACATCTAGTCATCGCCATTGGTCATGTGAAATAAGAGATTTAAATCAGATATAATCTGGCGGTGCTGATCAAGCCGAATCTGATATAAGTGTTATTGTTTCATCTTGTGATTTCTTGATCAGTTAGGATTTAGTTACAGTAACTGAATTATCATTCTTGAGCAGTTGAATCATCTGTTCCTGAGTGTTGGAATCATGGCTCTTGAGCGTTCTGAGTCTCCTGAAATGAGTGTTTTGATATTCCCAAAATGAGTGTTCTGAGATGGCTGACTTGAGCGTTGGAGATGGGAGTGTAACGGTGGATGAGAGCATGAATAAAAGGATAATTTTGTGACAGAGAGAGGTTGTTGTTTCTTTGAAAAACAAGTTGAACTATATGTAATGGAGAATACAACATGAATAGAAAGATATAGAATAGTGAAGCATGATCTGAGAGAGGAAGAAAAAGCTGAGGTGCACAAGTAGAGATAATGAATAAGAACATAAAGTGCAAGAAGATGCCATAATGAAGACATTGATACAGGAAGAGCAGAGTAGTGTAGCAAAAGAATGATGATACTAGTAATCCATTGATTAATACTATATCACTGTAATGAATTTCAGTAACAAAGATTTATATCTAAGGGTGGTAGGGAGCTTTTAGGGAGGATTGTTGTCCTCAGATTTTCAAGTGGGTTCTTGAACATAGGGAGTTGTGGCTTCCATCTGATGGCAGCCAGAGAAACCAGGGTGGCAGGGTGGTGCAAGGGAGAATGATTGTTCTATATAACACAGGTTGTCTATGTGACTAGAAGTTGGTGCTCTCAGCAAGTTGCAGCTTGTAAAACAAAGGTGGTAGCCTCACAAAGAGTGGGTGATCATAAGAATGATAATCTACAAAATATAAAGACTACTTATCGTATTAAGAAGAAGATGTTTTCTCCCTTTATGGGATTCCTCAGGAATATCTGTCTCTGTATACTTCATGTGTGTGATTGATGTTGAATACTCTATTTCTTACTTCCCTGAATTATTTTTATTATCATTAAGTGTTTTGTAATGAGTATAAAATGGGTATAATTTTTTAAGCACAATAACAACTGATTCACCCCCCTTCTCAGTTGCCTAACAATTGGTATCAAAGTGGGTTTATTTTATCTAAGGGTATATCCTAGAGTTTAAACATGCCTAGCCATGAGGGAAATTCAACCAATAAGGCCCCCCTATTCAATGGAACAAACATTTCCTTATGGAAATTTAGGATGACAACCTACATAATGGCTTTAGGTGCAGATTTTTGGGATGTGGTAGAGATTAGTTATGTAAAGCTAGTTGTACTAGCTTCTAAGGATGACAAGCTAGAATTCATATTCAACACTAAGGATTTGAATGTTATTCGGAGTGGGCTTGGAGAAGTAGAATTTGTAAAATTTATGCACTTAGAACCTGCCAAATAAATGTGGGACAAACTCATTAGAAATTATGAAGGTAATGAGAAGGTAAAGGATGCCAAGCTTCAAACATATAGACTACAGTTTGAAAAACTAAAAATGAAATAGGATGAAATTTTCGGGAAGTACTTTTTGAGAGTTGAAGAGCTAGTAAATGCAATGAAAACACTTGGGGAAAAAATTGAGGAAGCCTCTTTAGTTCAAAAATTTTTGAGATCTTTGTCAGATAGGTTCAACCCATAGCTCTTTGCTATAGAAGAAATTAATGATCTAAAAACTCTATCTTTTGATCAACTTCTAGGAACTTTGACTGCATATGAAATGAGGATAGGTAAATATAAACCCACCTCTAGAGAAGCATCATTTAAAGCAGATGAGAATGAGGATTTTGAACGAGATGAAATTGAAGAAAATTTGTTAGAAAACTAAAGAAAGGATCAGGCAATTACCAAGGCAAGTTTCCCTTCAAATGTTTTAAATGTGGAAATATAGGTCAATTTGCATCTAAGTGTCCACACAAGAAGAAGAAACAAAACTCTGAAGGTGAAGAGAAGTAAAAATTAAAGAGATTTGGTAAAAAGAAAAGTTTATGTGTAAACAATGATGACTCTTCAGGAGACACAGATAGTGATTGTGCTTGCGAACATAAGGTTAATGAATTTATTCTTATGGCCAAAGAGGATTATGATAATAAAATCACAGGAAGTGATGTTAATAATGAATAATATGTGGTTGGCTTGGAAGGAGAGTTGATCAATTATTTGGAAGAGATTGACCGACTCAAACTTAAGAAGAGAAAGAAAAAACAATTGTTGATACAGTTCAAGAAAGAGAGTAAAAGACTTGATGAAGACTTTTCCTTGCTAAAAGTGGAATTGGAAGAGGAAAATAAAATAAAGGACATTGTGAAACAACAATTATCAGAGAAGAAGGCAAGATGTGAAGCCTTGGAAGAAGAGGTAGTAAAAACCAAAAAATATATGGAGAAGTTTAAAGCCTCATATCTCCAAAATATTCCAAGCATTAAAGCCTCAACAGAACTAAATGACATTCTGAGAAAACATAGATCTCCTTTGTTGAAGAATGGTTTAGGTTATGTAAGTGTTTCAATAAGCAAAGAGAAAGAAATCAAAGAGCCAGTAAAGATGATCAAGTTCCAAGTCAACAGACAATCAGACCATGCGAGTACTCTACCACCAGAAGCTAATAAAGACAAGATGATCCCTAGTCAAGAAAAAATATATCAGAATATGGCGCAACAAATGCCAAGAAGAAGGCCATCCTTCAGGTACCAAAATTTATTCCATGGTTACTATTTTTACTCCTCTAATTTTGGTCATAATATTGCAAATTGTCAAATTAAGTTTAGAGACATGCAACTGAGGATATCAAGAAATAAACAATCTTTGCAACATAGAACCAAACAACCAAAGAGTAGAAAAAGTTTCACCAATCACTTTGACCTATTGAACAATGAGAATGCTATAACTGTCATAACTTCGTCCACAAATCTGCAAACTGTCATCTAAAGGATTACAAAGCAGATCCAAGGATAAAACCCTTAGCTAGAAATGTCAGCACATGGAAAAAGAAAGATAGTGAGAAATGTGGGTTAGTACTTTCAACTCAAAAAAAAAGACCCATGGTATATAGACAGTGGATGTTCCAAGCACATGACTGGAGATAAGGATAAGTTTATGTTTATAAGTAAAAGTAAAACAAGAAAAGTGACCTTTGGAAATGATGAACCAAGTAAAATCAAAGGTAAAGGGATGGTGAGTTTGAGTAATGGTAAAAGAAAATCCCTGGATGTTCTGCTTGTTGATGGGATGAAAAATAATTTTCTCAGTGTAAGTCAAATGCATGATAGAGGATGTGAAGTGGTGTTCACTTCCAAATATTGTAAGATAAATTTTTTATACTCAGGACAAGTGGTGGCTAAATGCATAAGGACAGATAATAATGTATATGTGCTGAAAGAAGATAGAGAAGAGTGTCATCTAAGAAAACATGATGAAATTTGGTTATGGCATAGGAGACTTAGAAATCTAAACTTTGACCACTTAATCAAGATCAAAAGTCTTGAGGTAGTAAAAGATCTTCCAAGAATATCAAAGCCACAAGATTTTGTGTGTAAACCCTGCCAAGTAGGAAAGCTAACCAGGACTCATTTTAAATCCAAGAGCTCTATTTCAACAGAGAAACCACTCCAATTAGTTCATATGGACTTATGTGGACCATCAAGATAGGAAGGCATGGGAAATGAAAACTACTTCATGCTGATCATTGATTATTACTCCAGACTCACTTGGGTTTCTTTTCTCAAAGAAAAAGATGAAGAATTTGAGAAATTTAAAATATTTGAGGCTTTGAATGAGAATCAAATAGGCAAGGATAAAGGAAATAATATCAGGCAGAGGAGGAGAATTTATGTCAAGTGATTTCAAGGAATTATTTGATAAACATGGGATCAATAGATAATACACAATCCCAGGAAATCCACAACAAAATGGAGTAGTTAAGAGGCAAAATGGAACAATTCAACAAATGGCCAGGTCAATGATGAATGAGAAGAACATTGGTCAAACCTACTGGGTAGAATAAATACACACATCAGTCCATATTCTTAACAAAGCCCACCTCAGACCACACAATGACAAGACACCTTATGAACTATGGTATGGAAGACTTGCTTCAATCAAACACTTCAAAGTCTTTGGGAGTAAGTGCTACATAAAGAATAATAATAAAAACCTTGGCAAGTATGATGACAAGGCTGATAAAGGCATATTATTAGGATATGCTACCAATAGTAAGGGATGTAGATGCTTTAATAAAAGATTGCATAAATTATTTGATTTCATTGATTTAAAGGTTGATGAAGGAGTCTCAGTAATAGAAGTGAGCAATATTGAGTCTGCTACAGAGGACACGGCTGAAGCTGAAGATGAACAGGTCCAAGAATCAGAAGGAGAAGACTCTGAGTTAGATACAAATTCTCTGTAGGACTCAAACCAGGAGATCAAGACAAGGACACCCTCTAGAGTTATTAGGAAGAATCATCCTGAACATCAGATAGTTGGTCATCTAAACCAAGGAGTTCAGACAAGAAAGTAGTTGAATAATGTCTCAGAACAATCTCATATTTCCCTTCTGTCTTTGCTTGAACCTAAAGAATTTAATGCAGCCAACAAAGATGACCATTGGGTTAAAGCCATTAATGATGAACTTGACCAGATTGAGAAAAAAAATACTTGGGAGATTGTTTGTAGACCTGAAGGTAAAAATGTCATAGGTCCCAAATGGATCTTTAAGAATAAATTGAATGAGCAGGGACAAGTTGTCCAGAAGAAATAAACATTGGTCTATAAGGGTTATGCATAGATTGAAGGACAATATTTTTATGGAACCTTTACACCAATGGCAATATTAGAAGCCGTTAGAATGTTTCTTGCCTATGCATGTCATAAGAAATTTAAAGTATATCAGATGGATGTTAAGTTAGTATTTCTTAATGGAGATTTGTAAGAGAAGTATATATGGAACAACCTGAAGGAGTTTCACTGACAAATAATATTTAATTTGTCTGCAAGCTCAACAAATCCTTATATGGGTTAAAACAATCTCCTCATTCCTGGTATCACATATTGGATAAGTATCTTCAAGAAAAAGGGTTCAAGAGAGGAACAACTGACAACAAACTATATATCAAAACAAAGGGTAATGATTTGCTCATTGTGTTGGTCTATGTAGATGACATCATCTTCGAAAGTAATAATGCTTCATTGGTACAATGGTTCGCTTCTACCATGCAGTTTGAATTTGAAATGTCTATGATAGGGGAACTGTCATTTTTTCTTGGTCTGCAAATTACTCGTAGGTCTGAAGCAATATTTCTTTCTCAAGAAAAATATGTAAGAGAAATATTGAAAATGTTTCAAATGGAAGATTCTAAAACTGTGAGCACACTTATGGTCACTGGATGCAAGTTAATAAAGTATGATGACTCACCTAATGTTGATCAAATTTCATATAGGTCTATTATAGGCATCATGTTGTACATCACGACATCTCATCCAGACATAATGCATGTTGTTGGAATGGTAGGAAGGTATCATTCTGCACCTAAACAAAGTCATTTGCTAGATGTCAAAAGAATATTTAGATATTTGAAAGAAACAATGAACTATGGCCTATGGTATCCTAGGAATCAGAATTTTCAATTATCATTCTATTCAGATGATGATTGGGATAACTTCATGGATGAAAGGAAAATCATGAGTGGAGGTGAATTCTTCTTAGAAGATTCTCTTGTATCATGGTTGAGCAAGAAGCAAGGTTCCATTTCCTTATCGACTACTGAAGATGAATAGATAGAAGCTTCCACTTGTTGTACCCAAGTACTCTGGATGATTTAGACACTTGTAGACTTGGAGGTAAATTATAATGCACCGATCCCATTTCGTTGTTATAATATTAGTGCAATTAGCGTGTCAAAGAATCATGTATTCCACTCCAAGACCAAGCACATTCCCATAAAATACCATTTTCTAAGAGATCAGGTCACCAATCAGATTTTTTAGGTTCATTACATTCCAACCACACAAAAAATTGCAGACATCTTTACTAAACCCCTAGCCAAGACACCATTTGAATATCTCCGTCAAAAGTTGGGTGTCATCCCTTCTCTCACCTAAGAGATTCCATCCTGTAAGGGGGAGTATGTGTTGGTTGAATATATGATACCTCTGAAAAGTACCGCAATAGCTCAGGGGGAGCATGTTTTCTTTGAAATTGATGTCAAAGGGGGAGAAAAGGTCTGGTATGAATGCTATAGTTGGAGGTCAAAGAAGAATAGTGCAACCTTTCAGGGTTGCCATCAATGCCAAAGGGGGATATTGTTGGCATATTTTTATAGGAAGAGTGTAATTTTCATTGATGACAAGAACAACAATGATAATGGAAAGAAAGAAAAGCATAAGCTCAGAGGAGGAGAGAACAATATGAAGTGATCAAATCTCGAAAGGAAAAGCGTAAGCTCAGGGTGAGAAGTCTCAGTAGCTGTCCGATCAAGAAATCGACTATGTTGATCATCTCATTTTATGGAAGTCAGTCATATGACTGACCATGGGCTTAAGTTTCATTGGAGGATCGTGACCATCAGATCTACAAGCCACATCAACGTCATGGATGAATTGTGGGGAGAGAAAGGAGAATTAAATGACTCACTAGTTCTAATCCCGCAATCAGTCTAGATTGTCAGATCTCATAGACTGGAATATCGACGAGTGTGGTTGATCCAACCAACGATCATTTTAAGTCATATCAAGTCTTGACCGTTGGATGCACAATCGCCAGATCAATGACAGAGATAGATTTCATAGATCAGAAGGAGAATTAAATGACTCGCTAGTTCCAATCCCGTAATTGGTCTAGATCGTCAGGTCTTGTAGACTCAGATATAGATGAATTTGTTTGATCCAACAAGCAATCATATTAAGTCATATTGAGTTTTGATCTTCGAATGCACAATCGCCAGATCAATGACAGGGATAGATTGTGGAGAACAAAAAGAGAATTAAAGATCATGCTATTTCCAATACTGCAATTACTCAGGACTGTTAGATCTTATAGCCTCAAAGATCGACAATTGTGGTTGACTCACCAATGATGAACAAATTCAAATTGCAGAATTTTGGTGACGATTTAAATCACTCACAAGTTATGGTTCCACAATCATCCTTGATCTCCGATCTGCTTCGAGTGTCTTCACGACCGTTGGATCGCATTTTAGTGGAAGGACAGGATAATCTAAAAGAGATGAGAGTTTGATTATCTGAATACCCATCAACCATCGGATCAAACCTGAATTCCCATCAACCATTGGATTATTTCAAGTGGAAGGATAGGATAAGCAAGGTAAAAGATCTGAGATTTCACTTATGCGAATACTCATCAGCCGTCAGATCAATTCAAGTGGAAGGACAAGATAAGATAGAAAAGTTGCACCTTAGGTAGATTGAGCCAACGATCTAAGAACATGATCGACGAAAATCATTCACTTCAGATATAAAGAGGCAAGGAGGTTATGCTCCAGAAAATTTGAGATTTGAAAAAACCAAAGCCTAGAGAGCTAAAAATCCGAAATGAATAAGGACAATCGGATCTGGAGAACATACAATGACCGTTAGATCAGGGGGATCTATGTCAGCATATTACGTCAACAAACATCATCTGCAAGGACATGTGGAAGACCATGTCGGCAAAGGACATGTGGCGGACCATGTCAGCAAAGGACATATATGGAAGACCATGTCAACAAAGGACATATGTGGCATACCATGTCAACAAGGACACAAGTCTTCTGATATGAAAGATAAATTCGGGTGTATTCTCATCCATCAATCTACTCCAGTGGAAGGATAACGTAAGTTGAAATATCCAAAGTCTAGAGACCCAAAGGAGATATCGACAATCAATCTGATGTCAGGTGCACTCTCAAACATTGATCAAGATACAGTGGAAGGATAGCATAAGTATAATAGCTGAAGACCAATAGTAAAAGGTGTCCATCCATCTAAATGATTGATTAAGTCCTAGCCGTCAGATTAAGCCTTGTAAGAATCAAATCTAATGATTTATCTGTTTCTGAAAAATAAACATAAACTGTCTGATCTCTTTGGGAAATCAGATTCATAAGTTTTTAAAGGTTTCATACCCAAAAGTTCCAAAGGGAGAAATGTCGAAGTTACAAAAGTCATCCATTTCAGGAGATTGAATCGTGACCATTGAATTAATAAGTGCTCAAGAACTCGTTAAGCCTAGTGTCTGGTCACCACCATTGGTCATGTGATATAATATATTTAAATAAGATATAATTCGATGGCGCCGATCAAACTAAATCTGATCGAAGGGTTACTGTTTCATCTTGTGATTTATTGATTAGTTAGGATTCAGTTACAC